>CM039122.1:37056983-37072380 GCA_022036555.1 Microstegium vimineum
AAATAACGGAGGAGAAATTCTCAAATTGTCGGTAGGTGCCCTTTTCAGTTTGGGCTTTAAGCTAAGCCTGGGTATTTGTTTAACCAAACCGATGTTTTTTCGGTTTTCAATGAAGTTAGGTTAGTAGAAGAATTTTGGGACAATTGCTTCGAAATTCCAAAACTTAAAAGTGTCACATCAAATCTTTGACACTAATTATACAGTTTGACCAAAGTTCGGCTAGGCGCCGCCTAGGCGCTGACTAGGCGTGATTTAGCCCTAGGCGAAGGTTGTCGCGTCGACTGGGGGTACAGGCGCTTCTCGGCGTTGGGCGGCGATAGGCGGCGCGTAGGCGGCATTTGGCGGTGCGGAGGCGGTGCAAGGCGCCATGGAGGCGGCACGTAGGCGGGTGCGGGCACGGGAGGCCGCGATTTTTTGGCCCCGCGGCTCGGCGTGCGATTTCCCGCGCGGGGCTGGGAGCGCGCGTCGGATTCTAGCGCTCCCATTCCCGTCCCCTGCTCCTCCCTGCTCCTCCGGGCAGAGCTAGAGCCGGAGCCGGACGAGGTCCTGGAAGCTTCCCCGCCGGCCACCTGCTCCTCCCTGCTGCTCATTCCTGTTGCTCCTGCTCGTCCCCGAGTCGCCGTCGTCGGTCCTGGAAGCTTCCCCGCCGGCCACCTCAAGTTTCCACGTTGCCTCCCAAGGTGAGTTCCCTTCCCTGGACCTGCAGCTGCTTCCCCTTCCCCTCTGGCTGTTCCTTTCCCTGCTCCTTCACTGAACTTCAGTACTTCACTAAATGCACCTGAATCTGAATGCTAGTTGTCTAAATCTGAATGTTGATATGTTTGTGCAGTAATTGTGTTGATGTATGCCTCTGTTTTCATTTGAGATGTATGCTAGATGCCTAGAACCTAGATGTATCATGCCTCTGTTTTCCTGCTACTACTGCTAGTGACTATGCTACTGCTACTAGATGCCTCTGTTTTCATGCTGCTACTGCTAGTGACATGTTGCTTCACTGTGCTGCTAGATGCCTATGTTTTCATGCTGCTAGTTTGAATCTGAATGTTGTGTTGTAAACTTGTGATTGCTAGTACTAAGGATGTCGATGGCAGAGGCTGGTTCTAATGGAGCAGAGGCAGCTAGTAATGAAACAGAGGTAGTGAATCTCTTGAAAAGAAATTCAGATGATATTGGATGGGAGTATGGTGTGCTTGTTGATGCTTACAACAAGGACAAGGTGATGTTCAAGATATGTAAGAAGGAGATGAGGGGAGGGATTTATAGGTTGAAGCAACATATTGCTCATGATGGAAAGAATGTGAGAAAATGCCCAGCTAAAACACCCATGTATTTTGAGGCTAAAGAGAAGTGCAAGAAAGCAATAGCTGATGCAAAAAGGAAGAGGGAGGTCAAGCTGGTTCATGATTTGGAGATTAGAGAAGAAGTTAATATATCTAGGGTTGGCTCAGAGGAGGTCACATGTGTTGGCAGTTCAGAGCCTCACAAATTGGGACCAATTGACAAATGAACACGTGCTATTGATCCTAAAGCTACCAAGAGTGATTCTTTGAAGCAACAACAGCTGAACAAGGAGCTTTGGAAAGAAAGAACACATGAGGTGCACAAGTATATTGCAAGATGGGCCTACAACCGAAGTAAACAACCACTATAGTGTCCATTTTACTTACATTTTAGTTGTTGTTTTCTAGGGAATAAACACTAATAACATGTTTTTTTAACATTGACAGCAAATCCTTTCAATGCAATTGACAATGATGACTTCACTCAAATGTGTGAGGCAATTGGACAATTTGGTCTAGGACTTGTACCTCCAACTCAAGATGCAATACGAGGGAGATTGCTAGAAAAAGAATATGCAAGAACCAAGAGTTTGTTGCAGGAACGTGAAGCTGAGAAGGTGAAGAATGGGTGCTCCATTATGACAGATGCTTGGTCAGATAGGAAGAGGAGAAGCATAATGAATTTGTGCAGTAATTGTGTTGATGGAACCTCCTTCATCTTCTCAAAAGAAATGTCAGATGTATCTCACACCAGTGAAGTCATCTTTGAATTGGTGGACAAAGCAATTGAAGACATTGGAGCAGAACATGTGGTTCAAGTAGTGACAGACAATGCCTCTAACAACATGGGAGCAAAGAATCTATTGCAAGAGAAGAGACCAAATATATTTTGGACCTCTTGTGCAACTCACACAATCAACTTGATGCTCCAAGGAATTGACAACATGGATCGGTTCAAGAAAGTGATTGGCCAAGCACAAGCATTTAACATATTTGTTTATGGCCACACAAGAACATTGGATTGCTTGAGACACTTCACTGAGGGGAAAGAGGTAGTGAGGCTAGGAGTTACTAGGTTTGCTTCAAACTTTCTCACTTTGAACATCATGCAAGAGAAGAAGGACCCGTTAAGGAAAATGGTGGTTCATAGTATGTAGGACTCATTGAAGGATGTGGAATCAAAGAAAGGAAAAGAGGCCACAACAACTATATTGAGTCCAACATTTTGGAGGGATGTGAAGGTAACATTGTCTGTTTTTGAGCCATTGGTGAAAGTGCTCCGTTTGGTTGATGGGGATGTGAAGCCATCCATGGGTTGGGTTTATGGAGAACTACTAAAGACACAAAAAGAGATCAAAGAGGTCTTTGGCAATATTCAGTCTAATACAGGGAAGTAATTGAGGTGATTGAGAAGAAGATGAAAGGAAGACTTGATTGTCCATTGCATTTGACAACCTATTTGCTTAATCCACACTATAGCTATAGTGACCCATCAATCTTTGATCAGGCCACAATCACAAAAGGGCTTATAGCTTGTGTTGAGAAGTTCTATTGGTATGATGAGGATAAGCAAGATCAGACTGCACACATTGACCTGAAAAAGTTTATGAATAAACAAGGGCCATTTAGCAAGAAACTTACAAGGAATTATCAAAACTTTGATTACAACCCAGGTAGAGGTACTTGTTATTATATGATGGTTGTTTGCTTTTGTCAACTAACAATCTAACATGATGGTTGTTTGCAAATAACTAATGGGGTTGTTTTTCTTTTATTTCAGCATCATGGTGGAGAATGTATGGAACTGAAACCCCAACCTTAGAGAGGATGGCTACAAGGATATTATCTTTGACATCAAGCGCTTCTGGCTGTGAAAGAAATTGGAGTGGGTTTGAAGGGGTTAGTACATATCTATTATGAACATTTCAGCAGCATTATAATTCGATTGCATAACTGAAAATGTCCTTTCTTTAATTTGTAGATACACACTAAGAAGAGAAATATGCTTACAACCATCCGCCTCAACAAGTTGGTGTATTTCAATTCAATAACAAGCTGCTCAATAAGAGAGAAAATATCAAGACAAAGAAGATCACTGATGTTCTGTTGTCTAGTGATACAACTGAAGCTCACAGTTTTCTCCAAGAAGGTGGAGAAGAATGTGCATTAGTGCACTTCAGAGATGAGGAAGATGAGAATGAGATGATGGAAGGTACAAGGATACCTTGGTCTGTTATTGGAGAGGCAGTGGGAGCAGATGAACAACTTGAGCCGCGTAGAAGTGCAAGAGTGAGGGAGCTCTATGAAGGAGAAGAGTTTTAGTCCGAAGAAGAAGAGTTTGATGACAATGAGGACGACATTTATGTTGAACCCTATTGATCTGCGGCTGTGTGACTTTGTCTTTCACTGTGTGTTTTGCTTGCTTATGACTTTTCCTTGTGATTGTGAGAACTGACTCACTGAGAACTAAGAACTAAGAACTATGTGATTGTGCTGTGTTGTCCTTTATTTTAAAACTGTGTTGTGGTACTGTTGTGCACTTGACCACTTGTATTGCTATCCTATCTACTTGTTTGTGGCTTTGTGCTTTGAAATTTGTAATTGGCAGCTGCTGATCTGGTGTGCTCATGGTTGGGAGATTGCTAAACTTTGCTCAGATAAGTGACAATTTGTTGTCTCTTGAATAGCCTGTTGTCTATTGACTGTCTATTGATAATTTTCTTGTCAAAATGTGTTGTAGGAGCTATGAACATGCAAGATTAAGCCATCAAGGGATCAGGTATGTCTACTAGCCCTCTTTTTTACATTTACTGTAACCTATATATTCAGAATTACTGCTATATATAGCTATATACATAATATATATATACATATTGTGGCTATATTGCCAAAACGCCTAGGAAACACCTACGAACACCGAGGGACGATTAATCCTACCTAGGCGCTAGGCTATGGGTCAGTGCCTAGGATCCGACCAGCGCCTGCTGAACTTTGAGTTTTCACTGCCCGACGAACTTCTCCTTCCATGGTATAATCCCCAGTGAAAGCTCGAAGCTGTCCGGACAGATCATCCTCCCAGTACGATTTGAGTCCGACCGCCTAGTCCGCGAATAACCTGTCGATTTCATGATCGCCGACCTTGATACTCCATACGATGCCATCCTCGGACGACCTGCGCTGTCAAGGCTCATGGAAATACCGCACTATACGTACTTAGTGCTCAAGATACCAACACCACAAGGTGTCATCAGTCTCCACTCCGATCTTCAGGTCGCCTACGAATGTGAGCAAAAACGGTCAAGCCACAAGCAGGGGACTTCGACATCCCATAGCCCACGACCACGCGTGCCTCGAAGAAATCCAGGGAAACAAAGACGGGGGCCCTAGACGACGCCGACCCTGAGAAGACTGCCGTGATCGACGCCGACCTCGACCCCGAATAAGAAAGCGTGCTCATGAGCTTCCTGCGGCGCAACATCAACATCTTTGCCTAGAAACCGGCGGACATGCCAGGAGTTCCCCGCGACCGCGCCGAGCACTCCTTGAATGTGGCAGAAGGGGCAAAGCCGACTCGCCAGAAGCTTAGAAGGTTCGCACCGGACCGCAAAGAGGCCATTAAAGCTGAAATAACCCAGCTCCTAGCTGCAAGGTTCATTAAAGAAGTAAATCATCCCGATTGGCTTGCCAATCCGGTGCTTGTAAGAAAGAAGAATAATGAATGGAGAATCTATGTCGACTATACGAGTCTCAACAAGCACTGCCCCCCCGACCCTTTCCCTCTCCCGCTCATCGATGAAGTCATCGACTCCACCGCTAGATGTGAACTCCTCTTCTTCCTCGATTGTTATTCTAGCTACCACCAAATAGCGCTGAAGGCGAAAGATCAGATCAAAACATCATTCATAACTCCTTTCGGTGCCTACTGCTACACAACAATGTCCTTCCGGCTAAAAAACGTAGGCGCCACATACCAGCGCGCTATACAAGAGTACTTGAAGAACTCATTCCAGGGAAGGTCGAGGCCTACATAGACAACGTAGCTGTAAAAACGCACTCCGCAAAGACATTGATCGCTGACATAGAGGCAACCTTCAAGGCCCTCAGCAAGTTCAGGTGGAAGTTAAACCCAAAGAAATGCATCTTCGTGGCATCATCAGGAAACCTGCTCAGCAACATCGTTAGTCGGTCCGGTATTCGGGCTAATCCGGAAAAAACCGCCGCAGTCCTTCAAATGAGGCCTCCGTCTAACGTCAAAGATGTATAGAAAATCGCTGGGTGCATGGCCGCCCTAAACCGCTTCATCTCCCACGTCGGTGAAAAAGGCCTTCCATTCTTCGGACTCTTGAAGGGTGGACAGAAGTTTGAATGGAATGACAAGGCCAATCGCGCTTTCGATGACCTCAAGCGATACCTCACCGAACCTCATGTCCTTGTAGCGCCAAAAGAAGAAGAACCAATGTTTCTTTACATTGCCGCCACCAATCAAGTCGTCAGCACCGTCATGGTGGTCAAACATGAAGAGTGCGGATGTGTATACCCGGTCCAGTGACCATGCTATTTTGCAAGAGAAGTATTGAACGAGTCAAAAACAAGATATCCTCAGGTGCAGAAGCTGTTATACGCGGTCATCATCACCGCACGCAAGCTCCGCCATTATTTCCAACGACCAAATAAGGTTACAGTCGTCACCGAATTCCCGTTAGGCGACATTTTGCGCAACAAGGATGCTACAAGACGAATAATCAAATGGGCGGTGGAACTGAGAACGTTCAACATAGTTTTCCAAGGGAAACATACAATCAAGTCACAAGCACTCGCTGACTTCATCACCGAATGGACTGACATCCAGGCCCCAGTAAACACCGAAGCCCCCGAGCACTGGACCTTATTATTCGACGGTTCACTATAAATTCATGGAGCTGGCACCGGCTTCCTATTCATATCGTCATCCGGAGATAAGCTTCGCTATGTCCTGCGACTACTATTCCCGGCATCCAACAACGTCGTTGAATATGAGGCGGCACTACACGGGCTCCGCATTGCGAGTGAACTCGGCATAAAGCGCATCATCTTCAACGACGACTCGACCCTAGTGATCAACCAGCTCAACAAAGAATGGAAGTGCTCCAACGAGAAGATGGACGCATACTATGCTGCCATCCGAAAATTAGAAGGCAAGTTCTTCGGGATCGAATATCACTACATTCCGCATGATCGAAACCAGGCAGCAGATGAAATGTCCAAATTGGGATCATCGCGGTCTCCCATCCCGGCGGGAATTTTCGTCCAAGACCTACGTGAGCCGTCAATCATCGATGAACATGAAGCCCCACCTGATGATGTACCACCACCACAAGCTAACATGTTGGTCGCCGCAAGCACCAGCCAACCATTCGACTAGCGAGACGATTTTATCCAGTATCTCTCCAACAACGTAGTGCCATTAGATGAGACACAAGCGGAGCGATTAACCCGCTGAGCTCACAACTACGTCCTTGACGGTACGTTGATGAGGAAGAACTCCAAGTTTGAAGCACTACAAAAATGTGTCTTCAAGGAATATGGCGCGGCGATCCTACAAGACATTCACGCCAGCACATGTGGGAATCATGCTGCCGCAAAAACGCTGGTACGAAAAGCTTTTCGAGCAGGGTTCTATTGGCCCACAGCGGTCGCCGACGCAGAGAAAATGGTGCGAACCTGCAAAGGGTGCCAATTCTTCGCCAAGCAAACTCACCTCCCCGCCCAGGAACTCCAAATAATACCAACCTCCTGGCCCTTTGCTTGTTGGGGTCTTGATATGCTCGGTCTTTTCCGACCAGCCCCGGCAAACTTCAAGTGGATCTACGTGGCCGTCGACAAATTCTCCAAATGGATCGAGGTCAAGCCAATCACTAAAGCCTCGGCCGGGAGCACAGTCACCTTCATTGACGAAATCATACACCGATTCGGCGTACCAAATTCAATCCTCACCGACCTAGGGTCAAATTTCACCGGAAACCTTTTCTGAGATTTCTGCGAGGACAACGGAATACTAGTAAAATGCGTGTCCGTCGCCCACCCTAGAGCAAACAGGCATGCCGAACGCGCGAACGGAATGATACTAGACGCAATCAAGAAAAGGTTATACCAGGAGGAAGAAAAGAACGCAAGTCGTTGGCTGCACGAACTGCCCGCGGTGCTTTGGGGACTACGTACCCAGCCCAGTCGTAACATCGGCGTCTCCCCGTACTTCATGGTGTTCGGCTCCGAAGCTGTAATGCCAACTGACGTCGCCTTCGGTTCTCCGTGGGTAGTATACTACGACGAAGAGACATCCGACCAGGCCCGAATCGACCACATCGATCGTCTCGAAGAGCAGAGACTAACCTCATGTGTACGTATGGCCAAATACCTAGAAGGCGTTCGCCGATATTACAACCGCAATGTCAATTACAGATCATTCACCATAGGAGAACTCGTCCTCAAGAGGAAACTAAAGACCAAAGGCATGCATAAGCTTTCTTCACATTGGGAAGGCCCCTACATCCTCAAAGAAGTCACCCGACCAGGGTCCTATCGGCTTGCAGACCAGGAAGGCGTTGACGTACTTAATTCATGGAGCATAGAGCACCTTAGGCGCTTCTACGCCTGGCATACTTGTACTATGTATCTCGCCTATATCAATAAAAGTTAGACATTTTCCCCCTTTAGTTTCTTCATTCTGATGTCATCTACATAGCGACCACGATGTTCGACGACATCTACAAAACGCCTACGGCGTTAGAGACGACTTCTACAAAACGCCTACGGTGTTTGACGATTTCTGCAAAACGCATACGGCGTTCGATGACCTCTCCAAAACACTCCCACAGTGTTCGATGACCTCTCCAAAGCACAATAGGGCGTTTCTCCAGACAACCTGCCCATAACCAGAAAGCACCCAAAGCTGGTGTGCCAATGAATCATAGCGAATAGAAGTAGCTACCCTAAGTGCTATGACTACATTGACAGGACTCCCAAATGATATTTCCCCAGAAGCCGGGCGATATCATTTGGGTCGGGAGCCATGAGGTTATGTGCCCAGAATCTATATACGACCACAGTACGGTCGACGACTCTACAAGCAGCATGGCTTTTCGCCCAGCGTCTGCAGGAACGGTCTCCACAGGCCCTGGTCACGCCACGATCGAGCCTCTCAGAAAAAGGCCATGTCCCTGGCATCTCCCTAAGCATGCATGAGCTGCTCGCCCTCTGTGCCGCGGGTTGCCAGCAGTGTGCCTCCTTGGGAGTCCTTATGTATCCTACGCATGCAGTGACACTAGCCCTACGATCTGGACCATTAGAGACCCAAGGCCAAACGATTCATCGCTATGGCTCACGACACAGCTGGCATGAAAGGACATACAAGTGAAATAAAAGCTCACCACCCTGATAAACAAAACTTTGATACATTTCACTTACAAGTCCACACCAACCTTGTATTATATATACAAATGACGGCTACCTCATAGCAAAAAACTCCATATCAGCATGCAGATCCCCAGCAACCGTGTCAGCCTCCGCCTCCAAGCGACCCACATCCAACTCTGAAGTACCCATTGTGTAACCACTCCGTACCCTCTGCAGATCGACTCGTGGGTAGTGCGACCGCAGCATCGCAAGCCCATGGGAGAGCATCTCCTGTGCTGCCAATGACGCAAACGACTTGAAGCATCCATAGAATCCTTGCGCCATCAACAAAACATTAGCAATAGCCTCGTCCGACAGAGGAGTGGAGACGAAAGTAACATTGTCCACGCAAGCCATCACCGGCCTGACCTCTTCAATCAGGCTCCAAAACCGGCTGCGTCCGGCAAAAACTTCGGCGTCCAGTTCTACAAACGTCAAAAAACATAAACACAAGGACAAGGCAACGACTACGGAACCAAATAGGAAATCAGTGCCAACCTTTCTTCGCCTTTGATAGCTGGTCGCGCAGACTCAAGATGTCACGTTCTTTCTCCAAAAGGGCCTTCTCCAGCTCACACGTCCGCGCACGGGATCCCTCCAAAGACTCCCCCAGAGACAGGATCCGAAGCTTGCGTTCCCGACTCGTCCTCAGCAACGCCTATAAAACTATGGTTACGCCTGCGATTGATCAAAGAAAAAGGAACCCTACAACTCACCTTCACTTCATCCAAGACGTCCTGATCACAATCAAAACCTTCATTATCAACGAAACTCTCCCGCGAGTGGGGCAGTTCCACAAAGTCGTCTTCCACAACAGAAGCTCGCCTTTGCCTCTTCCTTCTGAATGAGAGCCAAACATCAGTGGCACATCATCGTCTTCAAAAACCACTGCAAAACCAGAAGGAAGCCCAGGGTCTCCTGAAGAATCCAAGTCACCGACAAGTCCCGGGTGATCAGTAGCCCAGGGCTCCGACCTCAACGGCTTTAGATCGGCAATAATTGTCTCTGCCCTAGGCAGTCCCTCTCCGACCAGACCCTTGTAAAAAGCCTCCGGCGCGATGCCGCACAACGATCCAGTATCATCAGGTGGTACCATACCATAAACCACGAGTCATCCAAAATCAACACGTCAAGAAAGACACTCACCTAACAGACATCTTCCGACGAGAGAGTCCGACCACCTTAGGCGACTTCGAAGAGCCAGCCACCCCTGAGGTCCTCATTTCGGAGTACGCGCTGAGCGGGACATCTTCATCCCCAAATAAAGCATCACACCCCCGGGTCAGTAGAGGTGGAAATTCACCAGAATGATCGGAACCACTTGGCTTCGTAGTATCACCACCCGCTAGAGGCGTACAAAACTCTGGCGATACACTAGGGGCTGGCGACAGGGCGAAATAAGAGGTGCGGTCTTCACCATGAATATACACAACCAAGAACATATGTAAACACGACGAGCGCCACAACAAAACAACACAAGACAAATCTGCAGACAACAGAACCTGAGGAGGAGGGCGACGACGAGAAAAGGCCTCCCTCGGATGGCGCAGTGAAGAATACTTCGAAAGATCAAAGATATAATTCAAACTCTTGTCAGCAACAGCTAACTCGATACTTTTAGGTACCTCCCGAGTACTGCCACCTTTACCAGCATATTCGAAAGCTGGATGCTCCCTATCTTTACAAGGCTGACATCGCCTGGCGATGAAACTACACGCCACCCGCACGCCGTCAAGAGTACGATGATCAAGCAACTTCAACAGTAACTTCACCGTATCTAGACCAGCCTTGGATGGCGGCTCCGACCACATTTCCACGACCGTGGGCATCAACGCGGGGTCACATGGTGCGTATGGCTCTTCCTGACGAACATAAAACCACCTCGACTTGTGCCCAGCAAATTTGGAATGCAGTGACATTGAGATGTACTCACTAGACATGCCATCCCTGAGTTGAAGGTATACTGAACTGATAACACCAGATGGCCCAGTCCCATTTGTCTTCGAACGGAAGAAGTATCAGAACAAATCAAAATGAGGATACATCCCAATAAATGTCTCGCACATGTGGATAAATGTCGCAATGTGCACAATCGAGTTTGGATTCAGGTTGCAGAGTGAGATATCATAATACCGTAAAAGACCACGGAGGAAAGGATGGACCGGAACCCCGAAACCACACCGGAAGAAAGGCTCGAACACCACAAGCTCACCCATATTCGACGTCGGAAATGACTCGCCAAACGCCGGCTGCCATCCGTCGACCTCCTTATCCGGGAGTAGACCACCGAAAATGAGAGCATTAATATCATCTTCCTTCAAGGTGCTCCGAATCCAATGCTCCGCCCAGGGCGGCACCACCAGATCCTCAACCCTAACATTTGGGGATGGCGATAGAGAACCCCCTAGCTACCGACGACGACCTTGTGCCCGCACCCGCTGCTTCGGATAGCTTCACAACATTACCCTTCTTCGGCGCCATCACTGACGAACAGAGCAATTAAGCACTGTGACGGAGGACAATTCTACGAAATGACGGGAGAAATGCTGGGAATGTTATGGCAAAAGATGAAGAGTTTTTTGTTACAATAGCGGAATAGAAACCACAACCGCCGCTAAGCCTGCCCTTTATACCAAGCGGCACGACGCTTCCCCTTCCAGGGTTTTTGGGAAACCACAATGATCAAATAAGGAACCTCCACGCCCACCTTCCGCGCTGCGACTTAGGCCGCTGACTGCGCGGTTAATTCGGCCCATTTACTTCCTTTTCGTTCTCCTTATATATTTAGTTCCAGTTAATCTCCACAATTTATGGCCAATTGTTTAGTGAAATAACACTAACGCTATAGTCTCGGGGACTGGATGAGCAACCTTGTTATAATCTTTTTTCTGCAGCTACAGTAACATGGCTATAGTAGTCTGGTTGGCAAGCAACACAAAAATGGTCGTCAACAAGGATACTCGGGACTCCATCGATAATAACCATGATTCGACTATCTGGTCGCATTCCCGACCAGGCTCGGGGACTTCGTCCAACATCACACCGAGCAAGGCTTGAGGACTGCGGCCACGACACAAAAGGGTGGCGCGAAGCAGGACAATGCCCGGGGACTACGAATCAAGTAATATGACCCCGATGCAAGCACCTCCTAGGCTCCTCACATCAGGCTCGGGAGTACGGGTATTCATAGTCATTTCTTACTAAACTCATATTTAAAATTTTGATCCTGATACAAGAACCTCCCACTTTCTTACATTAGGCTCGGGGACTGCGGGTATTCGTAGTCGTTTTTTACAAAACTCATGCTTTACTCATTATTTACGCATATTCATCCTGTTGACACCGTTTTGGGTACGTGTCAATGTGAACTGAGTGTGCTGATCGGCAAGGAGGTGATCGCTGTTCCCTATCGGTATCAAGACTCTACTAGATGGATTACCGATGGGGATGAAAGAAGTTGCCGATGATGAATTTGATTAAAGGAGCGTCGGGGAAAAAGGAAAGCTACTTGCCGATAGGAGAGTGTTGCTGATAAAGGCAGAAGGTGTTATCGATAGGAAGGTATGCCGATGGATACAGGTTGACGTGGATGACGTCAGCAGAAAACTGCCGATGGTAATAGAGGAAGGTTGCAGACTGGAAGGAATTTGGTGATGGAAGGTTTCATCGTAAGAAGGACGGATAAGGAAACTGGTGATTTTTACGCCAGTATTATTATAGTTTGAGTCCGACTCTTGCACGAGTCGTTTATTTCCTTAAAAATAGGAGTTTTGTTTAGGTATGAGTCGTGTCTGTGTACAACTACTCCTGTTGGGGTATAAATATGTATCGAAGGGTGGTGTAAATTCATATTCAAAATCAATCAAAGAAATCTATTATTTTCGTCTACTTTTCCAACAAATCTACTTTTACTGCATTAGTTCTAGTATACTATGAGTTCTTGCGAGGTTTCGATGGGTTGCATCTACAAGATCTCTGTCAGCTTTGTTAGTTCCGTAATTTGATCAAATCGAGCTTTGACATTTGAGCGCATCGTTGTCGTCTCGTTCAATTTTGGTCTAGTTATCGTCCTTGTAGATTAACTGGTCAAATTGACTGGCACACCTTGGATATTGAATTTGGGTATAAGCCGAGGTGTTCGTAGATCCGACGCTTTTTGTGTCAACACCTCTTTCGACACACCCGGTGGGACCAAATAACACATCTTTTTGCCACGGTTTTATCCATTATATGCTTATTATGGGTAATACTACTGAGGTTGATCAGAGCAGTGTCATTGAAGTCTCCGAAGCAGATCTGAAAGATGATCAGAAGCAGGCTATGGAAGAGTACAAGCAATTGTATCTAAAGTCTTTCAGCCTAAGTAGGAGCAGCGATGCTATCCAGAAGCAAGATCCGTCGTTGCCACTGCAGGTCACTTTCGACGTCAATCCTGGTAAATTACAAGATATGGTTAATTCTACATTAAATCATGTGTTAATTAGCCACTCCAATGTGCTGTCCAATACTGTGTACAATGTTGTTATGCAATCTTTCAAAGAGGGACGAACACCCCAGTATGTTGGTCCAGCGTATCATCAACTTGGATCGGCATCTGTTATAACTTCATCGGCGGCTCCAATGGCGTCTTCCCAACCTGTGAATCCATCTGCCGATGAGGCTATGCCACCGAGATCGAGCCCAGTAAGCGTCACTCGATTGAACACAGATCCGGTGGCATCGACAATGTCAGGACCTATCATAAAGAATCAAATGACTCCCGCCAGCTGGTGGGGATATGGTATGCCTCCAAGTCCGTCTGCTGATTCTAGATCAATTCAAGATAACAATGCAGTATGGAAGGCTCCTTTGGCATCGGTAATATCTGCACAACCGATGATCCCGAACTATGCTACATCCTCTCCAACTGTGCAGCTGCCGTTAGAAAATCTTCAGATGGCGGTATCCAAGATGCCTTATGCACAACCATCGGCAAGTTCTTTGCCGATTGAACAAGATACGACGACTATAAGTTAGCCCATGGTATTGGCAAATCCTCAGACTAGAGTACCAATGCACCAGGGTAGCCAGTTGGTTGACTTCAGAGTACAGGAGCGACAGGCGCCAGTTAGCTATCAACTATCGGCGAATTATGCCAATGACTCGTAATCCTGGGTGGACTAGTCAGGCACCGATTCAGCAACAGATGGTACAACCTGGGTGTCAGATTGTAGGGTTTCAACAAGGTTACTTACCATCGGGTCTCTATAATGATGCATCGGCATGCCAGCCAGTGAACCTTACCTTGCCACAGTACCCGGCGAACATTCAGAATGAAGCATCGGCATATCAACCGATGAATATAATGCCACAGTATATCTCAGGGGGCAGTCATGGTTGTCCATCGACAAATCAGCCGATGCATAATATTCAGCGAACAGGCGCTGTGCCCACGCCAATAGCTCCGGTTTATATGCCACAAAGATATGGGGAGGCGTATCAACCAGCTCAGCCAATTAATATCCAGTCAGTGCATCGGCAGGATCAAGATGCATACTGGGCCGATAAAATCGCCGAAGTGATGAAAGAACAATTCGGCATCAAGCCTAAGGTTAATACGTACTCTTATCAGACACCATACCCTCAGGCGTATGATTTGATTCCTCTCCCGAATCGGTATAAAGTGTCGGATTTCACAAAGTTTTCTAGCCAAGATGACACGTCGACGAGGGAGCATATCAACCGCTTCATTATCCAATGCGGAGAAGCAACCAACAAAGATGAACTAAGAGTAAGATTGTTCTCGTCATCGTTATCTGGATCGGCATTTACATGGTTCATTTCACTACCTCCAAATTCTGTGATAACTTGGGCCGATCTAGAGAGGTAGTTTCACAAATACTTCTTCGCTGGTACTCATGAGAAGAAGATTACCGATTCAGTCAGATTGAGACAACGTAATGATGAATCGGTAGAAAGTTTCGTCCAAAGGTTGCGAGATATAAAGAACAAGTGCTACAGTTTGGTGCTTGATGATCGGCAGTTGGCGGATTTGGCCTTCCAGGGATTACTACCACATATCAAAGACAAATATGCGTCTTAGGAATTTGAAAGTCTAAGCCATCTCGTGCAAAGAATAGTCGATCAAGACTTTTAAAGCCTTCGGGAAACCCAGGAAGACTTGGAATAAAAAAGGGGTCCTTCGTTGAGCAAGAAGAAGACTCCGAGTCGGGGGTGAGGAGCCAAGATCGGCGTTGCTGAGTGGGTAAAAGACAAGAAGACCCGGGATCCTGTCCGTTTGGTCAGAAAGAAGTTGAAAGATTCACCTTTAATTTTTTCCAAGGTGTAAGGGGCCTGATTAGCCCAAAAGGGGGGGGGAGTTGGGAAAAGGCCCGTTTTCAAAACTTGAACACTTGCTGTCAGTCAAAGGCCGTATTTTGGGCTAGGGGCCGACACTGCCGGGGTGGCTGGCAATGCTGGGCTAAGAGCAACACTGCTGGTCACCAAAAACATATTTGAGCACAATTCAAAATGTAAATACTTAATGTAAAATTTTGCTTGAATTTTTAAAACCTTCCTAGAGGGGGTGGAGAACCTTTTAGCACCAACCCGAAAGTGGTTTGCAAAAACACCCACAGAGTTGATCGGGTCCCAAAACCCTAGAAATCACCTTGCAAACAATATATATGAAAGTAAAGTAACAAGCA
>CM039122.1:37072480-37134350 GCA_022036555.1 Microstegium vimineum
CCAAGCAAAACAGCCCAAAAGACAGGCATCGGACGCTGGACAGCAGGGCGACAGACGCTGGAAGACAGCGCGACGGACGCTCCAGGGCAGGGCGTCGGACGCTGGCGACGGACGCTTAGGCGAGCGTCCGTCGGCCTTCCAGAGAGCCTAATAGAAGCTGAAGAAGTGCTGAGGCGACGAACGCTTGGCGACAGACGCTTGGACGAGCGTCCTTTGACCTACCCGAGAGCAAAACAGAACAGAACAATGCACACCACGCGACGGACGCTGGGCGACGGACTCTAGAGAGCGTCCGACGCCAAAACCGAAGGACGCCGATAAGCGAGGCGACGGACACTGACGTCAGTACGTACCAGCGTCCGACGCAAACCCTCGGAGCGTCTGACGCCCCCGACAAATGCGCAGTAACCGCGAAAATCGTCCTTCTCTCCATCAAATCTTCCCAAATCTTGACCAAATGTTCTCCACTAGCAACCCAACTTGGTAGGCATGATTCTAGTGCTATGGAGGAGCTATTTCGAAGAAATCATTGCTCAATTTGGTGAGGATTAAAGGGAAACGAGGATTTGGGAGAAAAGGGGCAAGAACAAAGAACACCGCAAAGAAATCGCCCGATCTACGCACTTGTGAGGTTTGAGGGGAATTCCTTCGGTGCAAAGATGCTCCTCACGATTACGAACAACTTGGTTCAAACTGATTTGCAAGAGCTACTCCCTACAAAGAGAAATCATCTCGGGAAAAAGAGGGAGCAAAAGAAAAACACGAAGAACACAAGCAAAAATGGGTACATGATCAAGAAATCGAAGCCACCATGGCTTACGGAGGTTACGGCCTCCGATTCCTCGCAACAAATCCAAGTTCTTACAAAGGTTGGTAGAAACAACCTAGGGATCTCATGAACTAGAGAGACAGAGGGGGGGCAAGTGATTAGGGTTCAAGAGATAGGATGAGGGATACCCCTTCACCCCCTACTTAACGGGCTTTGGCTATTTCCCAGACCCCCCTAGATACATTGAGTGAACTACCTAGCCTAAGCATTGCAGTCCAAGCTCCTGGAAATATCTCCCGCATTTTGAATGGATGGCCCCGCTTCCTGCCGGGACTTGCCGTCGCCCCGACGCAACCTCCAGGATTCCGCCACGTGCCATCTCCGCTTCCTCGGAAGCTCCGCCTAGGTTTTGAGGCCCAAACCCAGGAAACCCGCCACCAGTAGCTTTGGGCTCAACTATCGAACCCCGAGTTTTGCGGCCCAAACTCGGAAACCGACGCGGATTGTTTTGAGGCCCAAACCACCAAACCACTCGACGCGAGCCACCTTGTCTTCGCCCGATCGGACTCAGAGTCCCCTGAGCCTCCGCTCGACTCGCGCGTCCACCGTCTTGACTCGGCCGACTCGGTCTACCTCCATGTCTTCTCGCACTCGCCGGTGCCAAGTACTAGCCACCACAGCTAGTCCGCCGGCGCCCATGGTCCCTCAGTCCGAGCCTTGCTTCCACCCTTCACCGCTCTCAGTCCATCGGCATGGCAAGCCTCTACTCGACCTTCTCCACGCCATTGACCACTGTCACTAGGCATAGCACCTACACACCACAAGCCGATACACAGACACACATTTGCTTTCGCAAAGGGTTAGAATAAACCACTCAAACTGAAACACTCACATGTTGGTCAATCACTCATCATCAAAGCGGAACATACATGGGTACTTATCCACCATGTGTTCGCAATGTTATCAACAGGATGATCCTTTTGAATTGCTTGCCTCAATCTTGGATGCTCTGTGGGTTGTTGTTGATCAGCTTGGTCATCATACTCATACTCTTCAAAGATAGGTTGTAGGTTCCTTGGAGTGGCAGGAGATGGGCTAGCTGCTGCCTGCCTGCTGGGTCTGGCAGTGTCGGCCACAGGGGCAGAGCCCTGACCAGGGAGCACTGCTAGCCCATTTTCCTCCAATCTTGGGGCAGTAGCTTCACCATCTTGAGGTTCCACATATTTGGCCTGTACTTCTTGTGGCCTAATGTCACCAATGGACATATTCTTGATTGCTTCACATGGTGGTTCCTCATTACCTACAATCACTTGATCAATTTGCTCTACTTGAGAGCCATTAGATTCATCAAATGTCACATCTATCACGATTTCAATTTTCCCTAAGGTCTTGTTGAATACACGATAGGCATGCTCATTTGATCTATAACCAAGAAGAAAACCTTCATCAACTTTAGGTGCAAACTTAGAGGTTTTGGGTTTCTTGTTAAGTATGAAACACTTGCACCCAAAAACTCTAAAGTAAGACACCTTTGGTTTGTTTCCGGTTAGGAGTTCATATGAAGTCTTCTTCAAGATCTTGTGTAGATAGAGCCGGTTGATGGCATGGCAAGCGGTGTTGACGGCTTCAACCCAAAAGATATCCGAAGTCTTATACTCATCTAGCATCGTCCTTGCCATGTCAATGAGTGTCCGGTTCTTCCTCTCTACTACACCATTTTGTTGAGGGGTGTATGGAACTGAAAACTCATGCTTGATGCCCTCATCATCAAGAAACTCCTCCACTCGACGCGAGCCACCTTGTCTTCGCCCGGTCGGACTCCGAGTCCCCTGAGCCTCCGCTCGACTCATGCGTCTACCGTCTTGACTCGGCCGACTCGATCTACGTCCATGTCTTCTCACACTCGCCGGTGCCAAGTACTAGCCACCACATCTAGTCCGTCGGCGCCCATGGTCCCTCAGTCCGTGCCTTGCTTCCGCCCTTCACCGCTCTCAGTCCATCAGCATGGCAAGCCTCTACTCGACCTTCTCCACGCCATTGACCAGTGTCACTAGGCATAGCACCTGCACACCACAAGCCGATAGACAGACACACATTTGCTTTCGCAAATGGTTAGAATAAACCGCTCAAACTGAAACACTCACATGTTGGTCAATCACTCATCATCAAAGCTGAACATACATGGGTACTTATCCACCATGTGTTCGCAATCTCCCCCTTGATGAGTGCATTGTCAACACAAGTGCATTTCAGATTTGAGCCACAAGGTAAAGCTCTCCAAATGACCAAAAAGCTACCAAAGCCAAAACGGGGTCACTTGAGAGAAGCAAACACGATACCAATTCAAAACGCATCCTCAACAATGCCTCACAACAAAGCCACTTACTGATGCCAAACAAAAGCACATGGGAAATACAAAGCTAGCCCTCAAGAAGAGGCAGAAACGGGCTTAACACCGCTAGCAAGTCCAAGATACCAATCACAAACTCTCAAAGCTCAGAAAACCAATTTAAGCACTAAGGGAGCTCAAAAGATACCAATTGAAACCACTTACGTCCCTTAATGCTCAAGAAACAATCGAAACCTGTCGGAGCCAACAAAGCAAGCTAGACCCTCCAGAAGAGGCAAAGGCTCAACACATCTAGCAAAAGCTCCCCCTAGGCAAAAACACACTCAAGATACCAAATGAGCTCTAAACCAATGAAACCAAAGAGATGCACTCTTTCTCCCCCTTTGGAAGTAGATGGCTGAAAATGGAATGAAATGCACATCTCTCCCCCTTGTTGACACATGTAGCTCATCAAACATCAACAACTCAAGATCTGGCTACAAATGCCATGAAGTGCAAAATGAGTGCAAAAGCTTCATACTTAGAGCTAAGACAATGAATAGATGCTCTAAGTGATGTGATCCTGTGAGAATAGGAAAAGCTCTACGTGCCCAACAAAGACTCAAGTTGAGCTTAAGATCACTTTAGAAGCTATTTTAGAGAGGATATCATGTGAGAGCAGAGAAAGGGTATCACCTCCTAGAGACAGCTAGACATGGCAAGCAAGATAGAATCTATCTCAAAGCAATCTCAAGTATGGCAAGTAAAACTATCCCTTAGCAAAGTTCATACAACAAGCCAATGACCCAACTGAATGAATTTTCCAAATTTCAGAGTTTTGCAGCCAGTTTTCAGTTTTAGGCACATTTAAGTTGTATGCGAGTGGTTGTAAGAAAAGTGATGCCACTGCTTACCAACCGGGCGAAGTCAAAGAACTTGACACAACGGTTTTGGTAATACACGACACCGCTCAAGTATCGACCCATATGGGAAACAGTCTCGAACACACGGTGAAGTGCTCACAATGCACACCCAACTCGATCTTTCCAATTCACAAAATAGAGAGCCTTTTCAATTTAGATATTAATCATGGTGCTCAAAGGTAGTGAATGAAACAATGAAGAGCCATAGTTACAAGCTATATACAAAGCAGCCAAGAAGGATCTTCAAAAGCCTACTCATGCTAGTGCCATTTCAGAGGTGACATGGGGAATTTAAATTCAGTTTTAAAGCTTTTCTAACTTAGCTCTATTGCATATCATAAAGATCAAAAAGAGTCTAAGTTAGACAACACCATAGACACATAAAAACACCTCAAACAGAGCATAGATTCATTATATCGACTATAGATATGAAGCTTAAAATGAACTATGTCAAATGCAAATGAGATGCAAAATGCAATGACACCAACTAAAACAAACAAGACATCAAGAGAGAAGAAGGACAAAGAAAAGACTAAAAGAATAAAAAATAACTATGATACACAAAACTTTCCTCCTCTAAAAAGGAAAGCAAACACCCAACTCGCCTCGAAGGCGAGAAAACACAGCTTGATCCAATGGCTTAGTGAGAATATCCGCAAGCTGGTTTTGGGTCTCGACATGCCTGAGGTCAATGTCGCCCTTCTCGTAGTGATCACGCAAAAAGTGAAAGCGAACCTCAATGTGCTTGGTCTTTGAATGAAGCACGGGATTTTTAGCCACACTAATTGCACTCGTGCTATCACAAAGCAGAGGCACATTAGTAAGCTCAAGACCAAAATCTCTCAAAGTGGCAATTATCCAAAGCAACTGAGATCAACAACTAGCCGCGACAACGTACTCAACTTCGCACATCGACTGTGCCACACTAGATTGCTTGCGAGAATACCAAGAAACCAAGGAAGACCCGAGAAACTGGCAAGTCCCAGAAGTGGACTTCCGATCAAGTCGGCAACCGGCAAAGTCGGCGTTAGAATAACCGCAAAGCACAAGAGAGGAAGAGGTGGATAACCAAAGACCAAATTCGGGAGTGAAGCGCAAGTACTTCATGATGCGTTTCACCGCCTTCTTGTGCGAAGTCCGTGGGGACGCCTGAAAGCGAGCACACAGGCAGACAGCGAACTGAATGTCCGGTCGGGTCGCCGTCAGGTACAAAAGCGACCCGATCATGCTGCAGTACTCCGTCTGGTCCACCGTCTCTCCTTCCTCGTCTGCATCCAAGGTAGTCGTAGTCGACACGGGCGTCGAAAGAGGCTTTGCCTCACCCATGTCAAACTTCTTCAAGATATCCTTCGTGTACATGTCTTGGTGCACGAACATCCCTTCCCGGGTTTGCTTGATTTGCAACCCGAGAAAGAAAGTCAACTCTCCCATCATGCTCATCTCAAATTCCCTGCTCATAAGATCTGCAAACTTGGCAACAAGAGCATGAGAAGAACCACCAAAGATGATATCATCCACTTATATTTAGACAAGGAGAGTGTCTTTGCCTTGCTTGAGGAGAAACAGCGTCTTATCTACCGATCCCATTTTAAAGCCCTTAGCAAGAAAAAAGGTTTTTAGCCTATCATACCATGCTCTAGGTGCTTGATTCAAACCATACAAAGCTTTGTGAAGTTTAAAAACATGGTTTGGAAACTTGGGATTTTCGAAACTAGGAGGTTGTTTAACATAAACTTCCTCTTCTATGTAGCCGTTTAAGAAAGCACTTTTAACGTCCATTTGAAAAAGTTTAAAACCCTTAGAAGCCGCGAAAGTTAGAAGGATTCTAATGGCTTCTAAACGAGCTACGGGAGCAAAGGTTTCCTCAGTCTATTCCCTCCTTTTGACAATAGCCTTGAGCTACCAACCTAGCCTTGTTGTGCACTACCACCCCATCCTCACTTTGTTTGTTTTTGAAACCCCATTTGGTACCTATAGGGTGGCAACTAGGTGGTGGAGGAACTAAGACCCAAACGCAGTTTCGCTCAAAGTTTTCTAACTCCTCATGCATGGCATTAACCCAATCCAGATCCATCAAAGCATGTCCAACATCTCGGGGCTCAAAAGAAGCGACAAAAGCCGAATGAGCAAAGTGAGAGATATAGGACCTGGACCGCGTGACTCGACGGTCAATGTCGTCGATGATGTTCTCCGGTGGGTCCTGCCGTTGGATGTGGCGGGGAACCTGCCTAGACGAAGTGGCCTCCCCCTCAACAACAGCTGGAGCTCCCTCATGTGCAACGGGCACCGACTGAGGAAGCTGCTCGAATTCCCCCCATGTAGAAGAAGTAGTCGGGTCGGGACCGTGAGCCGAAGTGGACGTCGCAGGGTCAACGGGGGCAGCCAGTGGAGTTGGCTCGAGATCATCCCAATCAGCATCATCCTGCTCCTCCTCCACAAAGATGCTAGTGTTCACCTCATCATCACCTGCAAGCTCAAAAGCAGTGGAAACACAGGGCATAGTTTCATCGAAGGTAATCTCACAAGTCTCCATCACTCGGTTAGTTTCAAGGTTAAGGGCACGATAAGCACGAGAGTGAGTAGAGTAACCTAGAAAGATACCGTAAGAAGACCTTGATTCAAATTTATCCAACTTACCGTTCTTTTTGGGGATGAAACACCTGCACCCAAACACCCATAGGTGACTTACCTTGGGTGGTCTCCCAAATCGCAGCTCATAAGAGGTCTTTTTCTTGAAAGCTCGAAGAAAATGCGATTGGAAACATAGCAAGCAGAACTGAGTGCTTCGGCCCAATACCGCCTAGGAGTCCTATGCTCATGGAGCATTGTCCTGGCCATCTCAATAAGGGTTCGATTCTTGCGCTCAACAACACCGTTCTGCTGGGGAGTGTGAGGTGAGGAAAATTGGTGATCGAGACCCAAAGAAGAGCAAAGAGTTGCAAAGTGAGCATTCTTGAATTTTGTGCCATTGTCACTGCGGATAGCTCTCATAGCATTCTTAGGTAGCTTATTTTGCAATCTCAAAATCAGATCTCGAACAAGTGGAAAAGCCTCATCCTTACTCTCCAAAAAGAACACCCAACAGTATCTCGAGTAGTCATCAATGACTACAACCACATACCACTTCCCTCCTTCTGACCTGACCCGAGCTGGACCAACTGTGTCCATGTGTAAGAGCTTGCCGGGTCGAGTGGTCATGACCTCAGTCACAGGAGGATGGGAAGCGGCAACCATCTTGCCATGCCTGCAAGGATGGCAAACCAAATCCTTCTCGAACTTTAGCTTTGGCAATCCTTGGATAAGGTCCATTGAGCTAAGCCTTGCAAGCAAGTCAAAACTCAAATGTCCCAATATCTTATGCCACTTCCAAAGCTCGGAAGAAGAACCGGCAAGAAGACAACGAGAAGGCCCGGAAGAGATAGAAAAATCCGCACGAAAAACCTTCCCGAAGGGCAAAATCCGGCAAACAAGATCACCCCGAGAGTCCAAAATCCGAGAAAGATCAAGCTTAAAACTCACTTCAAAACCGTCATCAAGGAGTTGCAAAACCGAGAGAAGGTTAAAATGCAAATTCGCAACCAAAGAAACATCCTTGAGGACAAAATATGAATTGACTCGGATGGACCCCCGGGAGACAACCTTACCTTTACTCTTATCCCCGAATGTGATATACTCGGTGTGGTGCACGGGGTCGAGGCTGGAGAACCACTTGGCACTTCCGGTCATATGGCGTGAGCATCTGGAATCCAAAAGCCAAGTCTCCTCCAATCCTCCTTCCTACATCAATAAAAAGACATAGGGTGAGCAAACGGACCAACACTGGGGTTAGTAAACTGTGAAGGATACCAGTGTTGTCCCACTTGCCCAAATAATGGGTTAGGAGAAAAACCAAACATCTCCTGTCCCATGGGAGGATAGTGATCACCACGATGGGGAAAATGTGATCCGCTAAAGAAGGGTGAAGTAAAGCCACCACCACGAGGTCCGTAGTCGTATGGGTCACGACCGGTATCCCGCCGGGCACGACCACCATGTGATCTCGCCTCCTGAGGCCTAGCACCTTGAGGCATTGTACCTCTAGGCCTAGTGGTGCACCTCCGAACTTCCAGTTCACCCACCCCAACTCGTGGGTGGTACATGTCCCGGTTGTTCAACTCAACCTGCCTCCGATCATCTCTCTTCCTCCTAAAGCAAAACTCAGCCAAATGTCCATCCCGCTCACAATACTCACAATGGTACCTCACCACACTCTTGGTAGGCACTCTCTTGTTGGGTTGGGTGGATCTAGCTTTCTTAGGAAGGGGATCACTAGAGATGTCTGGCAGTGTGTGAAGTGGGTTGCAAAGATGGTTCGGTTTTGCAATCCACACTTGCTTTTGTGGAGTGGTTTTGGGTGGCTCTTCAAACACACCATCTCTCACAGGAAACTCAGAGGGGTCGGTAGGCTTAGGTGGAGTGATCTTGGTAAGCTTGGGATTTGTGGTGGGTTTCTCATTCTCGCTCAAACCACTGCACTCACCGATCTTACCGAACATGCTATCGTCCTTCCCACCTATAGCAAAGCCTACTCCCGTGCTGCCAGCCCTTTTGCATTGGCTGAGCATCATCCCCAACTGCGGCTCTCGGCAAGACACCCAGCTCAAGATGGACCGAAGGTATGTGTTTTCTTCCTCGGTACGCATCTTGTCGTGTCTGCACGACGCGATCTCAAGCTCCAAAGCTTCAAAGCGTTCCGACTCTCTAGTGCTATCTGAGCTGATCTTCTCTAGCACAACAATCCTAGCATCTCTTTATGCCAGCTCAGAACGCAAGCCTAAGCAAGACTTGCACGCACCAAGTAAGCTAGGCCTAGCCTTCTGCTCACTGACCTCCTCAAGTAGAGTGTTATACTTGTCCTGGAGAGTGACAAGACTAGACATGTGGATGGCACAAGCATCACACTCTACCTCCTTGGTAACCACCACTGACGCCTTGGAAAACTCTAGCTCATGCAACGTGCTAAGATACTTAGCCTTGAAATCGTTCCTCTCGCACGCGGCACGCTTGAGCAAAGCATCCTGACTCATCAAGGTGTCGTTTAGAGACTCAATCTCGAGAGAGAGGGACACAACGGTGGGTGGTACCTCGGGTGTGTCGGAGTCATAGTCGTAGTCGGGGCCTTCCTTGCGCTTGCCGACCTTGCCTTCTTCAATCGCCATGGTGCAAAAGCCACCGTGCTTGGCGTCGGCGTAGAAGCATAGGCCGTTGAACTTGTCCTCAACCTTTCCCTTCGACTCATCATCGCTTGTAGAAGCACCTCCGTCGGAAGAGGCATCGATGTCGCTGAGGGAGGCGAGGAAGGCTCGGTGCTTGGCCTTCACCTTGTCGATCACCTTCTTGGAGGACCTTCGGTGGTAGCCGCCTTTGGGCTTGTGCTTGTCCTCGAAGTGGTGCTCGTGCTTGTCCTTGCGCTTGGTGAAGTCGCCCACAACTTTCTTGGGGCAGTTTGCGATGAAGTGATCCTCATCACCGCAACGGTAGCACCCCTTGGCTGAGCCACCACGCCGATGGTTCAAACAGTTGTTGTGAAACCGTGAGAACTTGGTGATGACCAAAGCCAGCTCATCATATCCAAGAGCCTCCACTTGATCCTCTGTCGCAGAAATCAAAGACAAAGTGAACAAAGAGTGTGAAGGGCCAGAGGAGGAAGAAGACGTAACGCCGGGGTCAGAAACCAACGCCATGGATGGTTTCGATGGGTTTTCAAGCTTGGCCCGGGTCTAGTAGATAATGTCCGAGGAATTGAGCTTGCTAAACAGCTCGTCCACGGTCAGGGCATCATATCCCGGTGACTCCTGAATGACAGCCACCTTCATCTCCCACACCTTCCGATCAAGAGCATGCAAAAGCTTGATAGCCATCTCATGATCATCATAAGGCAAGTTGGCTCGATTAGCATGCATCTTATTGACGATAGATTGGAAGCGAGTGAACATCCCGTCAATAGATTCGTCAGCCAACTGAGCAAAGTTCTCGTACTCTCTACGGTACGTGTCGAAGAGTCTGGACTTGATTTGAGGGTTGCCCTCATTATATCTCAAGAGTGTTTGCCAGATCTCCCATGCCGTAGTGAGACTCGAAACCCGCTCAAACTCTGGAAGAGACAGACAAGAGAAGAGAATGCTATGGGCTCTTGCGTTTGACGCATGTTGCGAAACTTGGGCATCAGTGATTCGAGCCTCAAGAACCACGTAGTTCTCATTCTCACAAATCTCCCAAAACTTTGTGTCAAGCCCTTGGAGGTAAGCCGACATGCGCACCTTCCAATAGGCAAAGTTGGTTTCATCGAAGTAGGGAGGTTTACCAACACCTCGCTCCATGTCGCCTTCGTGGATCAAGAACCGTGTAAGGTGGATTGATCCTTAACCGACTCTGATACCAATTGAAGGACCGAGAACGGCGAGCAGAGCGGGGGGGGGGGGGGGGTGAATGGGAGCCTCAAATTTCTCTCGAAATATTCGGGCCACTCTTCCCAAAAACCAAACCTCAGACGAAAACGAACAAATGAAAGCTCACCGGCAGTGGAGGAAAACTCACCGGAAACACCCAAGAATGAGTTCTCAACCCCTATGCGAAAGAGGCAAGAACCCCATGCAAAACAGCACAAAAGACAGGCGTCGGACGCTGGACAGCAGGGCGACGAACGCTGGAAGATAGCACGACGGATGCTCCAGGGCAGGGCGTCGGATGCTGGCGATGGACGCTTAGGCGAGCGTCTGTCGGCCTTCAAGAGAGCCTAACAGAAGCTGAAGAAGTGCTGAGGCGACGGACGTTTGGACGAGCGTCCGTCGGCCTACCCGAGAGCAAAACAGAACAGAACAACGCACACCACGCGACGGACGTTGGGCGACGGACTCTGGAGAGCGTCCGACGCCAAAACTGAAGGACGCCGATAAGCGAGGCAATGGACGTTGACGTCAGTACGTACCAGCGTCCGACGCAAACCCTCGGAGCGTCCGACGGCCCCGACAAACGCGCAGTAACCGCGAAAATCATTTTTCTCTCCACCAAATCTTCCCAAATCTTGACCAAATGTTCTCCACTAGCAACCCAACTTGGTAGGCATGATTCTAGTGCTATGGAGGAGATATTCCGAAGAAATCATTGCTCAATTTGGTGAGGATTAAAGGGAAACGAGGATTTGGGGGAAAAGGGGCAAGAACAAAGAACACCGCAAAGAAATCACCCGATCTACGCACTTGTAAGGTTTGAGGGGAATTTCTTCAGTGCAAAGATGCTCCTCACGATTATGAACAACTTGGTTCAAACGGATTTGCAAGAGCTACTCCCTACAAAGAGAAATCATCTCGGGAAAAAGAGGGAACAAAAGCAAAACGCGAAGAACACAAGCAAAAACGGGTACACGATCAAGAAATCGAAGCCACCATGGCTTACGGAGGTTACGGCCTCCGATTCCTCGCAACAAATCCAAGTTCTTACAAAGGTTGGTAGAAACAACCTAGGGATCTCATGAACTAGAGAGAGAGAGAGGGGGGGACAAGTGATTAGGGTTCAAGAGATAGGATGAGGGATACCCCTTCACCCCCTACTTAACGGGCTTTGGCTATTTCCCAAAGACCCCCTAGATAAATTGAGTGAACTACCTAGCCTAAGCATTGCAGTCCAAGCTCCTGGAAATATCTCCCGCATTTTGAATGGACGGCCCCGCTTCTTGCCGGGAGTTGTCGTTGCCTCGACGCAACCTCTAGGATTCCGCCACGTGCCATCCCCGCTTCCTCGGAAGCTCCGCCTAGGTTTTGAGGCCCAAACCCAGGAAACCCGCCACCAGTAGCTTTGGGCGCAACTACCGAACCCCGAGTTTTGCGGCCCAAACTCGGAAACCGACGCAGATGGTTTTGAGGCCCAAACCACCAAACCAATCGACACGAGCCACCTTGTCTTCGCCCGGTCGGACTCTGAGTCCCCTGGGCCTCCGCTCGACTCGCGCGTCCACCGTCTTGACTCGGCCGACTCGGTCTACCTCCATGTCTTCTCGCACTTGCCGGTGCCAAGTACTAGCCACCACAGCTAGTCCGCCGGCGCCCATGGTCCCTCAGTCAGAGCCTTGCTTCCGCCCTTCATCGCTCTCAGTCCATCGGCACGGCAAGCCTCTACTCGACCTTCTCCACGCCATTGACCACTGTCACTAGGCATAGCACCTGCACACCACAAGCCGATAGACAGACACACATTTGCTTTCGCAAAGGGTTAGAATAAACCACTCAAACTGAAACACTCACATGTTGGTCAATCACTCATCATCAAAGCGGAACATACATGGGTACTTATCCACCAAGTGTTCGCAATGTTATCAACAGGATGATCCTTTTGAATTGCTTGCCTCAATCTTGGATGCTCTGTGGGTTGTTGTTGATCAGCTTGGTCATCATACTCATACTCTTCAAAGATAGGTTGTAGGTTCCTTGGAGTGGCAGGAGATGGGCTAGCTGCTGCCTGCCTGCTGGGTCCGGCAGTGCCGGCCACAGGGGCAGAGCCTTGACCAGGAAGCACTGCTTGCCCATTTTCCTCCAATCTTGGGGCAGTAGCTTCACCATCTTGAGGTTCCACATCTGTGGCCTGTACTTCTTGTGGGCTAATGTCACCAATGGACATATTCTTGATTGCTTCACATGGTGGTTCCTCATTACCTATAATCACTTGATCAATTTGCTCTACTTGAGAGCCATTAGATTCATCAAATGTCACATCTATCGCGATTTCAATTTTCCCTAAGGTCTTGTTGAATACACGATAGGCATGCTCATTTGATCCATAACCAAGAAGAAAACCTTCATCAACTTTAGGTGCAAACTTAGAGGTTTTGGGTTTCTTGTTAAGTATGAAATACTTGCACCCAAAAACTCTAAAGTAAGACACCTTTGGTTTGTTACCGGTTAGGAGTTCATATGAAGTATTCTTCAAGATCTTGTGTAGATAGAGCCGGTTGATGGCATCGCAAGCGGTGTTGACGGCTTTAGCCCAAAAGATATCCAAAGTCTTATACTCATCTAGCATCGTCTTTGCCATGTCAATGAGTGTCCGGTTCTTCCTCTATACTACACCATTTTGTTGAGGGGTGTATGGAACTGAAAACTCATGCTTGATGCCCTCATCATCAAGAAACTCCTCCACTTGAGTGTTCTTGAATTCGGTTCCATTGTCACTATGAACATTCTTGATTTGGAACCGGAATTCTCTTTGTGCTCTTCTAATGAAGGTTTTCACCTTTTCTTGCACTCGTGCCTTATCATACATGAACAACACCCAAGTGAATAGAGTAAAGTCATCAACAATAACTAAACCATGTTGTTACCGCCAATGCTTATGTAGGCCACCAGTCCAAAGATATCCATGTGAATTAGCTCCAATGGATGCTTGGTGGAGACAATGCTCTTTGGTGGGTGAGGTGCACCTACTTGCTTTCCGGCTTGGCAAGCGCTACAAATTCTATCCTTCTCAAAATGAACATTGGTTAGTCCAAGAATGTGTTCATCTTTTAGGAGTTTGGCCAAGTTCCTCATCCCAACATGAGCTAGTCGGCGATGCCATAGACAACCCATGCTAGATTTCTCCACTAAACAAGTCTCAATCTTACCTTTACTTTTGTTGAAATCAACTAGGTAGAGCTTGCCCTTCAAACGACCCGTAAAGACAATAGAGGAATCCTCCCTCTTAAAGACTTCCACACTCTTATCCGTAAAGAGACAATTGAAGCCCATCTCACACAATTGAGAAATGGACAACAATTTGTAACTCAACGAATTCACACGTAATATATTTGAGATGGAATGATCAAGAGTAATAGCAACTTTACCAAGTCCAATCACTTCCCCTTTTGAGTTGTCACCAAAGACGATATTCTCACTTGCATTTGATGTAGGGGAATATGATGAGAACATACTCTTCTCTCTGGTCATATGATTTGTACATCCATTATCAAGCACCCAACTTGATCCACCGGAGGAGTATGCCTACAAAACAAGTTTAGTTCCTAGATTTAAGTCCCCAATCAATCTTGGGGCCTTGCATGTTAGTCACAACAATTTTTGGAACCCAAATGTTTATGCTCCTTTTATCATGTTTCTCCTCACCCACAAATTTTGCAATGACTTTATCACGGTCATTGCATTTCAACATGTAGCATGAGGACAAGCTTCCTTGGGGTGACCTTTTCTTGGGTTGATATGCAAACTTGTTTTTGGCTACCCAGATTGAGTCCTCTGGTTTCTAAGAAACCTGCTTTTGTTGGGGCATCCTCTTGGCATGGGCTTGGGGCTTAGCTTGATCAGGTGAAGCAATGGTAGCCTTCCCTTTCTTGGGGCGCAACACTGCCGGCCTGAGGTTCGGCACTGCCGGCCTCTGGTCCAGTAGAGTTGCTGTTTGTGCAGGCTTATCTGCACCAATGCTTCCCTTCTTCTCAAACTTGACGCACTCAATGCCTTTGATTATTTTTCTATCATTGGTTTTACCTCCTTGAGTGTGTCCAAGCCCATCTTTGATTGATGGATGTCTTCCATCCTTGTATTGAATCTTCTTGGGTTCAACTTTGTCTTTGTCATTCTTCTTTGAAACTGAAATGACATTGTTGAGCTTTGCTATTTCTTTCTTCATGGCCTCCATGTTGGCAAGGTTAGTGGAATAGGCATTAATATCAACATTATAGCATTTTCCACAACCTTGACTAGTGGATGGAGAAGAGGCATCAATTGCTTTAGAGAGATGTGAGGTACCCTCCCAAAGAAGAGAGTATTGTGCCTCAAGCTCTTGATGCTTTTCAGTTAAGCCACAATGCTTTTGCTTTAGGTCACCACACTCTTTCTTAGTGAGAGCATGAGCTTCTTGTTCTTTGGCCAAAGCCTTAGTCAAAGAGCTCACCTCACTTCACTTCTTTCTAATGCAAGGGCTTCCTCACTAGCAATATAAAGATCCTCTTGTTTGATAAGAGTCTTTTCTCTAGATGCTAGCTCAACTTTGATTGCCTCTAATTCATCCAATATATTAGCAATGAAGAGTTTGGTCTTAGGATCCATTTTACTAGTTATTTCATTTATCTCTTCACTAGATTCATCATCACTAGAGCAATCACTATAATCACTACTAGAGATGTCTTTGGGGGGAGGAGCTTTGGCTTTGGGTTTTGATTTTACCTTCTCACCCTTTGCCATGAGACAAGTGTGAGGGAAGCCTTTATCATCAGACATGTTGTTGAAGAGCCTTGGTGAAGTGGATGGCTTGTGAATAGCTATGGTGGCCATCTCCTATTCTTCACTTGAGCTATTGGTTGATTCATCCCAACCATGTCCAATGTGAGCTTCGCCCACATTTCTTCTTCCTTTCTTGTAGTCACCCATGTCTTCTCTTTTGCCTTTGCCAAATTTGTTGTCTTCTTTCTTGTTTGGGCAATCGGCAATGAAGTGTTCGGTGCTACCACACCTAAAGCAAGTTCTAGATTTCTTGATTGGGAAATTCCTCTTCATGAGCTTGTACCCATTCCTCTTTATGCCCTTGTTGAATCTTCTCATGAATAGGGCCATGTCATCAATGTTCTCTTCTTGCTCATCTTCACTTCCACCATCACTTGATGTTGACGCTTTGGGTTGATGCTTGATGGCTTTGGTTGCTTGAGCTTTGCTTGAGATTGCTTGCTTGCTGTTTTTGGAACAGCTAGGGGCTGTTTTCTTTGTGCTCTTGTTTGCCTTGAGAGCTACATCCTTGATCTTCATGCCCTCCAACCTTGCTTGCATCTCTCCAAGCTTCTTCCTTTCTTGTGCTTCTTCCCTTTGTAAATCAAAGGTGATAATCCTTCCAAGCACATCACTTGGTGTGAAGTACTCAAATATTTTCTTATCCCTTATTAATGTCACAATGGTCTCATTCCTTGGAGAATAGGCTTCAAGCATGATCTTGACAACCTTGTGATCATTGATCTCTTCACCACCAAGACCTCTAATATTACCAACAATTGTCATCAACCTATCAAACATTTCTTGTGGCCCTTCACCTTCATTGATCACAAACTGGTTGAGCTTGGCCATGAATAAGTCAATCTTGGATTGCCTTACTTTGCTCACACCCTCATGTGCAAGATGCAAAGTGTCCCAAATTTCCTTGGCAACCTCCAAGCCCATGACCTTGTTGTACTCATCACCATCCAATACACTTAGCAACACACTAGTTGCTTGTGCATTGAGTTGTATGCAACGGAGCTCGGTGATGGTGGGGCTTGTAGGATCCATTGGAGGATCACATCCTCTATGGACAATCTCCCAAGCACCGGGGTGAAGACCTACAAGATAAGCTTTCATCAAGTGTTTCCACTTGGCAAAGTTAGTCCCATCAAAGTGAGGCAATTTGCCTGCGGGAACATGGAATATAGGTAGGGTTTATGCTCATTCTTAGAAATGGATGAATAATCAAAGGATATGGCAGAGTATTTCTTTTTGCCATCCTCCTCTTTCTTCTTCTTCTTCTCATCCTTCTTTTCTATCTTGTAGGAACGGTATGATGCATGATCATCACCGTCGGAGCTACTGGACTCAACCTCCACTTGAGAGGCTTGCTCATTGATTTTCTTGAGCTCCTCCTCCTTTGCCTTTAGCTCTTTCTTAAGAGTTCTAACTTCTCTTCTATGGAGATTCTCAGCAAGCTTCAAGCTTCTTGCTTCATTGAGAGCTTTTTCTTCCTTTTGTAATCTTTTTCCTTCTTTTCTCAATCTTCTTGCTTCTAATCTTCTTGCCTTCTCTCTCTTGGACATGGCAGCAGAGGTCAAGTAGTTCTCCGAGTTTCCACTCTCGCTGCTGTCCGTGGAGTACACCTCCATAGATTTGGGGTCAACCACCGCAACTTTACCCTCTTCGGCCATTACCTCACACGGTTAAGTGCTTCTTGAGGTAACCTTGCTCTGATACCACTTGTAAGGACCTGATTAGCCTAGAGGGGGGGTGAATAGGCCTGTTTTCAAAACTTGAACACTTGCTGTCAGTCACAGGCTGGCACTGCCGGGGTGGCCGACACTGCTGGGCTTAGAGCAGCAGTGCTGGTCACCAGAACAGATTTGAGCACAATTCAAAATGTAAATACTTAATGTAAATCGTGCTTGAATAGAAACCTTCCTAGAGGTGTGGAGAACCTCTAGCACCACCTGAAAGTGGTAGCAACACACCCACCGAGTAGATCGGGTCCAAACCCTAGAAATCACCTTGCAAACAATATATATGAAAGTAAAGTAACAAGCACACAGTGACACAAGATTTGACCCGTGGTTCAGCTCGCCACCAAGGCTTGCCTACGTCCACGTTGTTGAGGTACACCACACAAGGCTCAAGCTCACCACAAAGGCTGGCTCTTTCCTCGGTCTCAAGTCAAGAGAATGAACCCTTGAGATGAGAGAAGTGTATTAGCAAATAGATGGGTGATACAAACTTCCCTAAGCTGCCACACGAAGAAGGAAAGCTCAAGGGAAACCTCTAGCCGGCTAGGAGCAAAGCTCCAAGAGTAAAGAACTCAAACCGCTGGCCACCACGCAAACCAAATGCTTGTAGGAGTGAAGATCTGAGGGAGAAGCTTCTTCTCAAAGCTTGGAGGCTCAATCTCTCAAAGAATGATTGGAGATCAATGGAGGAGAGTGGTTGAGCACCAAGGGAGAAGGGAGAGCAAGAGAGGAGCTTCTCTTTCTGTCCTTGCGAAATCTGAGAATGGGAATGGCAGAACTAGCCGTTGGGGGTGAGTGAGGGGGTATGAAATACCTCCTCACTGTCCACTAGCTGAACAAGTCGCGGCAGTGCCGACCTGTAGCCCGGCACTGCCGGCCTGGAGGACAGCACTGTCGGCCTGGCAGAAACAGCAAGGAATAGATCTTCAATAAGCTGGTTGTTTTGCCTACTATTTCTGTGGAGGTGTGATGTATATGGATAGATATGCATTTGGTTCACTTGTTGGCATGCGTGTTGAATCCCTCTTTATAGTATGGCATACATAACTCAAATTCAAAGTATAAAAGAAATAAACTCCTTTGAGCTTGTTGCCATGCACTTTTGTAATTGGAGGGGTTTGCCAACCTATTCATCAACCTTCTTAAGTTTAACCTGCTTGTCATACTCACAAAGTCTCATTAGTTTCCTAAATATGTTGTCATGTCACCAAAACCCACTTTAGGGCTTGATTGCACTTTCACAATGCCGATAGGATATTTGACCTGTTACTTCAAGAAGGAGGGATTAAACTATCACCTAATCAGGTAATTCCATCGGCAGAAGAGCTTAGAAGGATCAGGTACTGCAAGTGGCATGCTGCAACCTCACATAATACCAATGATTGCAAAGTCTTTAGGCAGCAGTTGTAGTCAGAGATTGAATCTAGGCGAATTAAATTCGAAAATTCTAAAGCTCAGAAGCCGAGGAAGATCGACGAACACCCGTTTCCAAATAATATGGTGGAAACTAATGGGAAGACTAAGGTGTTAACGTCGGAAGCTGCTAAGAAGAGTGCATCGGTAGATCCTGAACATCAAATAAGTATGCACGATGTGAAAGGGAAGAAGCTTGCCGATGACAGGAAGGGCAAGAGAATTACCAGTGAGAGCAGTAATGCCAGGAGATCTCATGGACGTGCACCGTATGGCGTTGTAATCACACACAAGCAGCCACGACAAGACTATGGCCGCTTGCAGGAGGAACGTATCAGTAGCAACAAGAAGAGAGACGCCAAGAGTGGCATCGGCATAAAGATCATTGGAAGTGCCCTTTCTTCGTTCATTGCTGGGAGGAGGGTATCAAGCTACCCACTGCCGATAACTGCCCCGAATGCAACGGGTATTATCCTGCTGATCGGGCAGAAAAGAAACCCTGTGTTTGGCGACCGGGCATCAAGCCATGATAGGCCGATCAGAGAAAAGGGATCAGTGCATGATCGGCTGGGGGACAAGATCAGTGTGCATGACAGGCTTGGCAAGCGTGTCCGTCAAGAAGAGCTTGAAGAGAAGGCTAATTGAAGAGTGCATGATGAAGAAATATTCTCTAGGGATCCAAACATAAGGAGTGGTGCAAATATGAGCTGTGAAAAACAGTACCAGCCTGTTTGGAAAACTAAGCTTCCTCAATGGTGTCCCAAGGGTTTGACAAAAACTCAGAGAAGGAGGATCCAGCGTGAACGCTAGAGCGATCTGTGTTACAGTGAAAATCCTTCAAGAGTGAAATCTCCAGTTTGGCAGTGGAGGCAGAAACGCAAGGATAGGAGTCCATCAACAGAAGTCAATATGGTTGTTATGTTGCCGATGGAGTTTATGGCACTTGACGATGCTAAGGAAGAAGCTATTGAGATGGCCCAGTTAGTGCTGGATCCAATGGCAGCTATTTTTTAAAAGCCTGCTGATGATGAAAGGCAGCATTTAAGAGCCTTGTTTGTCAAAGGCAAAGTTGATGGGCAGCCGGTATTGAAGATGCTAGTAGATGGTGGAGCGGCAGTCAATATAATGCCGTATGTCATGTTCAAGAAGCTTGGGAAAGGTGACCAGGACTTGGCTAAGATAGACATGATGCTTAAAGATTTGGAAGGCAATGTGTCGCCAGCTAAGGGAGCAGTATGCGTTGTGTTAACCATCGGCAGTAAATTTTTGCCGACAACGTTTTTTGTGATCAATGGCAAAGGTGCCTACAACCTGCTCCTGGGGAGGGATTGGATCCACGCTAATTGTTGTATCCCTTCCACAATGCATCAGAGCCTTGTGCAGTGGGTTAGAGATAAAATTGAAGGCGTCTGAAGTGAAGCCTCTTCAATCATTGCATCGGCAGAATCAGAGACATATGAACAGACCAAATGCATATCAGGTGAAGCTTGGGATACGGAATTCCTCAAGATTGCCGATTACCAAATTACACCGATCCAAGCAGTCGGTTCTGAAGAAGAGTTTTAATGGATTAGTTCGCCGATGACGGAAAACTTGGGCAGGGTTTCACATCAGTAGATGATTTATTAGAGACAGATATCGGTGATGGTAGCAGGCCTAGGCCAACTTTTATTAGTGCTAAGTTAGATTTCAAGTGTAAACAACAGTTGAGTGATTTACTAAAGGAATATAAAGATTGTTTTGCTTGGGATTATACGGAGATGCCTGGTCTAGACCGATCAATAGTTGGACATCGGTTACCTATTAAATCTGGTTTCCAACCTCATCGGCAGCCAGCACGCCGATGCAATCCTCTTGTGTTACCTGATATTAAAGCCGAAATTACAAAATTAATTGAAGTTAGATTTATTCGGCAATGTCGATATGCCAAATGGATTTCTAACGTAGTTCCTGTGTATAAGAAAAATGGGAAACTTCGTGTTTGTATTGATTTCAGGAATCTCAATAAGGCTACGCTGATGGATGGGTATCCGATGCCCGTTGTCGATCTCCTGATTGATGCTGCTGCTGGACATCAAATTATTAGTTTCATGGATGGTAATGCTGGATATAATCAAATATTCATGGCTAAGGAAGATATATTCAAGACTGCTTTCAGATGTCCAGGTCATGTCAGTTTATTTGAGTGGGTCGTGATGACTTTTGGTTTGAAAAACGCTGGTGCTACTTACCAGAGAGCGATGAATTTCATTTTCCATAAGTACATCGGCACGTTGGTTGAAATCTATATTGACGACGTGGTGGTTAAATCCAGAGACTTTGAGAAGCATCTTGCCGATTTACGAAAAATTCTAGGGTGCACAAGGGAACATGGGTTAAAGATGAATCCTAATAAGTGTGCATTTGGTGTATCGATAGGCCAGTTTCTAGGTTTTATGGTCCATCAAAGAGGTATCGAGATCGGCAGGAAATCCATTGATGTAATTAATAAAGTGATTGCTCCTACAAACAAGACTGAGTTGCAATCATTGATCGGCAAGATTAATTTTATTAGAAGATTTATATCTAACTTGTCTGGGAAGATTAAGTCTTTTAGCCCGTTGCTAAAGCTGAAAGCCGGTCAATAATTTGTATGGAAGGGAGGAACAACAATCAACCTTAGAAGAAATTAAGAAATATTTGGTGAATCCTTCAGTCTTGGTTCCACCTTAACACGGAAAACCTTTCAGGTTGTATTTGTCTACCGATGATAGTTTTATCGGGTCAGCCTTAATCCAAGAAGTTGAAGGAAAGGAACGCGTAATTTATTATTTGAGTAGAAGGCTGGTAGATGCTGAAACCAGATATTCGGCCGTTGAGAAGTTATGCTTGTGTCTGTACTTCTCTTGCATTAAACTGAGGCATTATTTATTATCAGCCGAGTGTACTGTCATATGCGAAGATGATGTGGTTAAGTACATGTTGTCGATGCCGATATTAAGTGGAAGAATCGGCAAATGGATTCTAGCGCTGTTAGAGTTTGATTTAAGATATGAATCGGTTAAGGCAGTTAAAGGTCAGGTGATAGCCGATTTTGTTACTCAGCATTGTGGTACAGTGAGTTCCATGGAGATTCCTCCTTGGACTTTGTTCTTTGATGGATCCACGTGCAGAGAAGGAGCGAGTATCGGTGTTTTCTTGATTTCACCCCGAGGACAGAAGTATGAAGTCTCATTGCCGATTGTTGCTACTTCGACAAACAATCAGGCTGAATATCAGGCTTTACTAAAGGGATTGGAATTACTCAGAGAGGTGCGTGCCGATGCCGTTGAGATCTTTGGCGATTCTATGCTAGGGATCAATCAACTCATTGGGACGTATGAATGCCGAAGTGAAATTTTAATCACGCACCATGAAAAATGTTTGCGATTATTGAAAGAGTTTAGACAATACTGCCTCGAACATGTTCCCAGGTTGCATAATAAGGAGGCTAATCGGTTAGCACAGTACGCTTCGGGATATCAGCCGATTCAAGAAATAATGACATCGGTAATGGTTGCCGATGACTGGAGAAAAGAGATTGCCGATTACTTAAGGGATCCATCTAAAAGGGTTGAAAGGCGTTTAAGGTTTCAAGCTACCAAGTATGTGCTCCTTGATGATGAATTATATTATCGAACGATTGATGGAGTTTTGCTCAAGTGCCTTAGCCAAGAAGAATCGAAGATGTTGATGGGTGAAATTCATGAGGGAGTATGTGGCGCACATCAATCGACATTCAAAATGAAGTGGATGATTAGGCGGAATGGATATTATTGGCCAACAATTCTTGAGGATTGTTTTAAATACTTCAAGGGATGTCAAGGTTATCAGACGTTTGGTAATGTTCAGAGGGCGACCGCATCGGCAATGAATCCTATAATCAAGCCTTGGCCATTTAGAGGATGGGCTATCAATCTCATCTGTCAAATCTAACCGCCATCGAGTAAAGGGCATAAGTTTATGCTTGTCGCCACCGATTATTTCACGAAGTGGGTTGAGGCTATTCCTTTGAAGGTGACATTGGCAAACATAATAGACTTTGTGAAGGAACATATTATTTACAGACTATCACGACTGATCAGGGGACTATGTTCACCTGAGGAGAATTTGATGAATTTGCTATCGGTATGGGGTTTAAGGTTTTAAACTCTTCTCCTTATTATGCTCAAGCTAATGGTCAGGCTGAAGCAACTGATAAAGGGGTTATCAAGCTTATCAAGCGCAAGATTGATGAAAACCCTAGAAGGTGGCATATAGTGTTGAATGAAGCTTTGTGGTCGTATCGAATGACATGTTATGGTGCAACTAACGTTTCACCATACCAGTTGGTCTATGGACATGATGCCGTCCTACCTTGGGAAGTTAAAGCTGGTTCTAGACGATTGTCCTCCCAAGGCCAGTTAGTAGCCGATGAATATGATATTCTTATGAAGGATGAATTGGAGGATCTAGCGAGTCATCGGCTGAGAGAATTAATCAGCATAGAAGAAAACAAGAAAAGGGTTGCCAGGTGGTATGACAAGAAAGTAAAAGTAAAAGAGTTTGCCGATGTAGATTTGGTGTGGAAACTGATTTTACCGATTGGAACTAAGAGTTCAAAGTTTGGAAAATGGTCTCCTAATTGGGAGGGTCCTTTTCGGATAAATCAGTCTGTTCCTGGCAATGCGTATATTTTGGAAACCCTCGAAGGGGTTGTCTTTTCCAGAGCGCTTAATGGTAAATATTTAAAGAAATATTATCCTAGTATCTAGGTGGATGCATGAAGTAATACAAGTATATACGCCGATGATAAAGTTATTATACAAAGTATCGACAGAGAAAGCATTGACATTATGATACAAAATGAGTCGTTCATCAAGTTTAAATCATCGGTACAAAAAATTATAGCAAGGATCGAATGGATGAAATCGCACGAAGGCGAATTTGGTCTGCTTCCTCTATCTCTCTAGCATCGTCATCGGCAATACCCTCGATGGGCTTAATCTTCTTCCTCAACAGAAGGGCATGACGAGCATCGGCATCCCTTTCTTGTTGTAGAGCTTTAGTGGCATTAGGAAGTTGGGTCTTCTTTTGGTTGACCGCGTCTAGAGCTTCATCGACTTTCTGTAGCTCCGCTAGCAGTTCTTCTTTTCGTGCCGACAGATGGATGATTTCCTGTTCAAACTCGACGCTAGAGGCTTCCAAGCGACCGATGCCCTTGTGTTTTTCATCGACAGATTGCTTGAATTTGAGCATTTCTTCTTCGACCTGTGCTTGGGCAGCTCTATCGGCGATATAGCGTGAAGCCTTTTGATATTGTAGTTGCTGACTCTCAAGGAATGCCGCTTGAAAGAGTGTTTTTTCGACATCGGCAGATAGATGACCTTGAATTGCCTTGAAAGCTACCCTTACTGCACTAGAATCTTGGACTAGTTGGGGTGTATTTTGTTGCAGTAGAGGTAGCAGTGCTTCAAGTTTGGATTTTACTTCTGCCGATATGACATTTGAGGCTTGGACAGAGCTTTCTTCTTCTTCATCATCATCTGGTATGTTGATAGCAAAGGAGAATAAGCTGTTGGGAGAATCTTGGGCCTAAAAGGAAAACAATTAGAGTTTGTCAATTGAAAGCTTGTGTCTTGCGAGTTTATGACAGATAGTTGATTTACCTACTTTAGAGCAATTTCTCGCCTTGGACTTGGCAGAGTGGCTGGCGTAGCTGTGTCTTGAGGATCGGCAATAGTTGCCGATGAACTTGCCTCTGTAGAAGGAACAGTTGGTGCTGTTGCTGATGCCGATGCCGGTGTCATTTCTGTTGTTGTGGTCAACTCCTGCGGCACCGGTACTGTCCCTTGGATGGAGATTTCAATCGGTGATTGATCAGGGATGGATGCCGGTGCTAGCTCTGGTGTTGGCGTATCGGTAGGAGATGTTGCCGGTGACATGACTAAAGCTGATGGCCTTGGACGTTTTGGTCGGGGAGCGACACTTGATGAGCCTTCGTGTTTTGACTGTTGCACTTGGGGGCATCAGCAGGTCGAGTTGGATAAGTTTGTACACTTGAAATGGCAGCCGATGAGCTTGTCTGCTACAAGATAAAATGTATATTTGGTGCAGGTCAACATTAAGTAAGAGTTCCTGATGAAAATTTAGTGGTCAGCCTGAATAAGTAGAGATTTGTTACTATAAAAGCTTGCGCCAGGACGGCGGCAGTGGTTAGCAGCAGCCCCAGCTAGTGTTGATCTAGACTTGATGGTTACCTTCGGGACTGCCCTTCGATGCATGAGGGAAGCCAACGAAGGGGCCCTGCTGCCGATTAACGATGTAGGGTTAATCGGTCGCAAGTTGAAGGATTTGCCGCTTCTGCTCTTTTTGGGGATCAATTCGTTAACCTATTGGCAGAAAACCAATTACCGATGCATTAAAAAGAAGATAACAGAAAAGTAATGTAGGAAATAAACTCACTGCGTCGTTAGGAACAATGTGGTCAACATCAATCAAGTGCCGATAATAGTGTGACAATGCAGCAAACAGTTGATCTTTCCACTCTTGCCACCAGGATTTGTATGATTCAGTGATGAAGGATACTAGCGCCCAAATGGATAAGTCAATGTTGGTTGTATCAATATGGGGAGAGAGATTGACAATCTTGTCCCAGTCTATGACGCTAGTGATGACTTCCCTTGGTTTTATCACATCGGCATAGCTGAGACTAATCGGTAGTTGACCAAATGCTAGTTGTCTTGCTGCTACCGATGGATAATAGAATTCATAAGTTCTTCCCACTCCCAAAGATATTGACTGGGATGGCCCGGGGAGTAAGGGTAGCCCTCATAGTTCCTTCATTCTTTGGTATATCTCCATCGGTAAGATTGAAAGAAAGTGGGAATCGGTTATCCTCATCAATATAGGGCCACCAGACCTGTTCCGCAGCAGGAATTCCATAGTAAAATCTCTGAAAGAACATGCCGAATTGATCCTCATTGGCATCAATTCCTAGTAGCACTATTATGGCTTCCCCGAAATTGAGTGGGGAGCGGGTTGCCAATTCATCATCGGCAAGTACATAGTCCTCAGCCAAATCTCTTGGGAACTGCTGGCTAAACAAATCAAATTGAAGACACTTATGCATATGGGTGTTTAGCCACATGTTGATGAACCACCAGCGGCCTCCGAGGTTACCGATGGGCTCGCCTAGCAGTAATTTTTCCGACACCTGGTGCAGGAGGTGATAGACTGAACTAAGGAAGTATCGGCCAAGAGGAAGTCCTGCTCCGTCGGCCAAGAGCTCTGCTGCAGGAAGTTACATGTTGGTGGGTCCAATTGTCCTACCACAGAAGATAAACTTCTCCAGCCACATGTTCAGGAAAGTGACATGTTCCCTCTGGTTTACCGATGCGGTATTTTGATATTCTTGAACATATCCGGTTCAACCGCCGATGTTGCGAGTGCTTACCCGATGATCGGGCTTCCTATGGAAGAGGGTGACATTATCGGCGGTAGAGACATCGAGACTAGTAAGCATATGCACATTGACAAGTGTCGGGGTGGCTGGTCCATGTCTGAATAGGAAAGCGTTCATTGCGTCAGACCAGAAGTAAGAGGCAGCAATCATCATATTCTCGTTCTTGGTCATATCGGCAATGGATAATCTGATGCACTGATCTAGGTTACATTCTTCCCAGTAGACTTGTTGTGTCCTAGCCATCCTAAGGTACCAATTTTCCACCCTTTGGTAGGTTTAGGCCAAGAACGGAAAATATCTGTCCATAACCCTAGATTGAAATATTCAGCTCTAAAAGGGACGCGGTTGGTTTCCGCATTAATGATTTCGGTTGGATCGGTATTCCCCATTGGACCCAAACAGCAAAGGTGTGCTTGATCGATAGGGATCACTATTCTGTTCCGCATTTCCTAGATTCAGAAAGCAAAAGAAGAAGGGAGAAAGGAGATCACGAAACAGTACGGAGAGAAATCGCAGAATGTGGAGCGAGAAAGGAAGAAATTTACCGCAGGAACATTGAAGCTGATCGCCATCGGGGTGAAAGAGTTCTTGCAAGATTTGCGCCTTTTGATGGAAGGAGAAGCCGCCGTTTGGATGATTGCCGGGGTGCTCTTCGGAAATGCCGGTGGAATAGGGATGAAGGTATGAACTCAGGGTGAAGAGAAGAATGGATCGTGGTCTTTATAAGCCTAGGTCAAGCGGCGTTTTCGAATTTTCCTTTTTGACTGAGCAGAGATATGAAAGGATGTGGTGATGAGTTTGCGCGGCGATTGGAGAATTGTGGTTGTTGGTGCTACAGTTACGGGGGGGCTGTTGGTAAATTGCGATGATTGTGCGCGATGATCGAGGTGATGGCGCATGCATTTTTGGAGGGAAAGGATTACAGTAGAGGAAATTTCGGCGCATAAAATATTTTACACTCCGAAATTGGGGGGCATGTGTTGACACTGTTTTGGGTACATGTCAATGTGAACTGAGTGTGCTGATCGGCAAGGAGGTGATCATTGTTCCCTATCGGTATCAAGACTCTACTAGATGGATTACCGATGGGGATGAAAGAAGTTGCCGATGATGAATTTGATTAAAGGAGCGTCGGGGAAAAAGGAAAGCTACTTGCCGATAGGAGAGTGTTGCTGGTAAAGGCAGAAGGTGTTACCGATAGAAGGTATGCCGATGGATACAGGATGACGTGGATGACGTCAGCAGAAAGCTGCCGATGGTAATAGAGGAAAGTTGCAGACTGGAAGGAATCTGCCGATGGAAGGTTTCATCGTAAGAAGGACGAATAAGGAAACTGGTGATTTTTATACCAGTATTATTATAGTTTGAGTCTGACTCTTGCACGAGTCGTTTATTTCCTTAAAAATAGGAGTTGTTTTTAGGTACGAGTCGTGTCTGTGTACAACTACTCCTATTGGGGTATAAATATGTATCGAAGGGTGGTGTAAATTCATATTCACAATCAATCAAAGAAATCTATTATTTTCGTCTACTTTTCCAATAAATCTACTTTTACTGCATTAGTTCTAGTATATCTATGAGTTCTTGCGAGGTTTCGACAGGCTGCATCTACAAGATCTCCGTCAGCTTTGTTAGTTCCGTGTTTTGATCAAATCGAGCTTTGACGTCCGAGCGTATCGCTGTCGTCTCGTTCAATTTTGGTCTAGTTATCGTCCTTGTCGATTAACTGGTCAATTCGAATGGCACACCTTGGATATTGAATTTGGGTATAAGACCGAGGTGTTCGTAGATCCGGTGCTTTTTGTGTCAACACATCCATGCTTTATATTTTATAAAGCTTGGCACCACAAACATACTTCACCTGCTACCAAGCTCGGGGACTAAGTGGGTACACTTCACCTAGCGGTGAATGTACTAATTTTCTTCTCGACAAAAGCTCTGTTGTTTTTGTTTTTGCAGAGTCTAAGTGGGTACACTTCACCAGGGAAGGGCCTTTCAAAAGTTTTTTCTTCTTCAGCACGTCACATCCTCCCGACAAGCAGCCGCAGAATTTGGCAAGGCAACCTGGTCGGAAGACTTCACCGAGCAATATCACGACCAACCAAACTGGTCGGGACTTTGCAATGGCGACTCTGCATAATGGCGACCAACTGTACACCTCCAAGGACAACGCTGCAGGCTTGCCAGAAGGATACAACATGCTCGGGGACTTGTTGGGGATATTACCTCGACATATTCCCAGGGACCTTATGGGTCTGCCGGCCAGAAGACCGCCCAGCTCACGAGGCCTTGCGGCACGCGACCAGCCCGTCGTGCTCACCAAGGACTCCGAAAAAGCCTTGCTCGCCAAGGAAGATCTAGATAGATAGACTCGGATCCCTTTCCTTGAGGGGCCAATCGCAATCTGATAGGATATGACAACTGTAACTCTGCTCCCCGGCTATATAAGGCGAGTAGGGACCCCCTTGAAAACATCTATCTCATAATCCCTTAGATCTCATCTACACCTCGTGTATTCTAATACTCATATTAATCCAACCACCAGAACACAGGACATAGGGTATTACAGCGATTTGTCGGCCTGAACCTGTATAAATCGCTGTGTCTATGCTCTCTTTGTTACGCTTGATCGTCGTCGCCACACCTCCGCCTTCAATCTACTATCGTGGGGTACCCCCTAGGTAGACTATGACGCATATTTCGTTGACACTTGGTCAACACGGTCACTCCTCCATGTACTCTTACACGTGTCGATGACCACCAAGTGTTAGCCACCACGGCTAGTCCTCCAGCGTTCTGGACTTCCGGTCCCTCAGTCCAAGCCTCACGTTCACCCTTCACTGCTCCCAATCCATCAACACAACCCGTCTCTACTTGACCTTTACATCACCATGGACCCTCGCTATCGAGCTCTACACCTGCACACCACAAGCCAAAAAACATGTTGCACACTACTCATGCAACTGGTTAGTTCAATACTACTCAACTTGATACGGTTGCATATCAGTAATTCACTTATCATAAAACTGAACCACATAGATACTTCTCGACCTTGTGTTCGCAAATTATACACTAGACGATAGTTAATAGGATTAAACCCTAACGGATCGCCGAGTGATACTATTTACATGGTATAAGGGACTTTGCCAATTAGATGTTGGTTATCAAATCCCATCGGTTATGGGGTAAACATGTATTAGTGGCTTGCACTAGTACATAGAAGCTCTATAGAGACGGTTTGTAACGTATTTCTACTGATATTTTTGAGAACCGCCTGTGCTAGGAGCCAGTAGAGATAGAACAACAACACAAGCAATCACTTAAGAACCGCCTATAAATATGTTTGTTTAGAAATTGAGTTTTAAAAATAGAAAAAAAAGAATTTAATTGTGGTACAGGCCCACTAGCAAGTCACGCATTTTTCGTGTAAAATTGCGTGTGGTATGCATTCACGGTGATTTGAACCCACGACCTCACTGTTGACGGTCCTTAGCGTCAACTTTATAAGAAATTCTAAATTAAATAAATGGATCAATCAAATATAATATCTAGAAATATAGGACTTTAATTAACAATTTCCACAAGTTTTGGTGTTTCATTATTTTCCAGGGACTATTCTAGAAAACAGAATAAAGGAAAGCAAATTAGAGAAGATATCGAATAAATCCCGCGGAGAAACACCTGCCATTCTATTCAAGGAGGATCCCGCAACATCGGAGCAAAGATGGCCTCGGACCCCACCATGTGGGGCCGGCCGACATGGGGTGGGGCCGAGCGGCACCCCCAGGGCCTACAGGTCGCCGTCTTTTAGAAGCTTCCTCCACTGCCTATGAGGAGTCATCTTAGCCCTACGTGAAGTCAGTTTGATCCAACGGCTGTCGTGCATCCCACCGGACTATAAATAGGAGGGCATACCCCTGTGGAGGCATCCCATTTGAATCCCGGATCATTCTTAGATCCATTCAGTTTAAGTCATAGGAGATCTAGTCATCTAGAGCCATAAACCCTAGTTCATCTAGAGCACTTCCTAGTTCATAGTATAGCCTAGTTAGATTCGAGAGTAGAGGAAGTCAAGATTCAATCTTGGACTCCCGACGTTGTCAAGAGATTGGAGTCTAGTACAGTTCTTATTCTCTCATTCTCTTTTAGTTGTATGATATTTATAGGCAACATTATTCTTCATTAATATCTTCTTGTTTACTTTGTTCACTGTCTACATTAATATATCTAGTATAGTTAGTTTGCTATTGAGTTCATGTACATGTTGGTATAGCGCTCGTCTATTTGATCATATGGTGAGTGGTAGGCAGTATGTAGGTGTGGTGCTTAGATACATTGCTTATCTGCGAATGCCACCAGTTGTGCTGGGTCGTGAAGTAGATCATGGACGTGACAGATCCATTGAGTCCTTTGTAGGCTTCCCCCCGTATGATGGTTTGGTAGGGAGGAATTGTCAGGTTTAGGATATCTTGTTATATCTGAGGTTTCTGAACTCAACTCATCCTGTTCATGGCCTATTGTGGTTGGAAACATTGGTAGTATTACTTAACAATGATTACTAGATGTACTTGCACTAATTAGCGTAGTTTTGATAGTAGCTATAATACTTATGAGTTATTTCTTTATTACTTATATTAGACGACGCTTGTGTAGTGACTAGAATGCTCTAGATAACTTTATCCTTATTATTATTACGATGATGACTGATCAATTTACCCTTATCATATTTATCGTGTGACCTACCCCTGTTTAAGAGTAGAGATCATTGATAGTTAAATCACTTTATTCATTTCATATATTTGTTATCAATACTATAGATTATCAGTTTTAACTAGACCTTTTCAGTGGTAGAATATAAATGACAACCTGGTAATACTCTAGGTAAAATGGTACAATGGTATATTTAATTTGTCCGCTTGTAGAATCATTATTCCTTAACATTTCATCCATCATTATTTATTTCTGCCTAGTCATACATAAAATATAGAATATTACATAAGTACCATAAAATATTCCTAGCTCTATAATTAGGGATGACAACCTAGTTCCATGCTTAGGAGTATAAGGTAAAAGATAAGTAGCTAGTTACTAAAGACAAGTTAATTACATACCATACATTTTTGGCACCATGGCTAAGAACTAGTTTCTTGGTGATGTCGTTAAGAAATATCAACACTCACCCTCACGTGTAACCTCCTCTACCACTCTAACCATAAGTCACCTATGTCTAGATTCATTCTCCACATATTATACTAAACCGAGTGTAAATTGATTGTTTAAGACCCTAAACAAATTCAAATCAAAACTTTTTCTACTACAAAGTTTCATAACTTTTCGAGATTTACATCTTTTATTTAGGAAGATTTTCTATTTGAGGTTGTTTACAAAAATTTTAATTTTAAATTTGACAAATTCGAACGTAGTTTCGATGACAAGATGATTTCAAATGAAAAAAATTTCAACTATAATGTTTCATAACTTTTTGAGATATACAACTTTCATTTTGGTCGTTTTCCCATCCAAGGTCGTTTGAAAAACTCAAAAAAATCAATGGTCAATTATTTCTAGAGGTGGATTCCTTAAGGAACCGCGTGTAGAAATCATGTATTTTTATAGACGGTTTTTTTAAGAAAACCGTCTGTAAAAATCAATTTTTGGTGGCGGTTCTTTGATTTCTACTAGCGCACGTTAACTGAAACCATTTGTAAAAATCATTGCATACCACCCACGCAGAGCTTTTTTTTATTAGTGTTGGCTTAATCTTAAATTCCTAATCATCCAATTAATCGGACGTTGTAGGAAACACTAACATCAGCAGATTTTGACACTTCTATTTGCAAACACGGAAGCACCAATCTTGAACGAACGCTAACCGACTCCAAGGAGGTTCATTGTATTATACTAGCACATGGGGCGTGCTCCGCTGCGCCGATTCCTGCTAAGCGTTTGTTGCGAGTGATAAAAAGAGTTTGTTTTTTTTTATATACTGAAACAGTATATCTACTATAGTATGGATAAGGATTCAAAATTTTGTTATGGTCCAATAACAATCCAATATAAGATACATTGACCTGGTAGAAATATTATAAACTCTTTATTGTCATGATTGATATAAATCACCATACTAAACGCACTTTATAGCGTATGATCACGACACGTATAAAACAAAAAATAAAAAAATGAAAAAAGAATAAAAAAGCTTAGACAAATTTAAAACTAAACAATAATAAAGATTTTGGAAAGTAAAAACTTAAAAAGATATAAAACAAATGTTTGTAATAGCTCGATATAAAGCTATACTGGCATGATAGAAAGACTATAGGCTCTTTATTGCTATGATTGATATAGAATAACACACTACAACACTCTGATGCATAGGGTTGTTGCATGTATAAAACAAAAGATAAGAAATAGAAATACTACATGTTTTTTATCGCTTGCTTCCATTGATGTAGATCACACGATATGCACTCCGCTAAATAGGGTCATGTATAAAACAAAAGATAAAAAAATAATTAAGATAAAATAAAGTAAAAATAAATAAAATTGAAATAAAAATATAAACTATAAAATTTAAAAATTATAATAAAAAACTAAGCATTAAAATATATATAAAAAAATGTCAAGTCGATAAACAGTTTTTATGGCCTAGGAGGCCAGCAATTTATACACGGTTGAAAGAGTGCTTTCATTGATGTAGATCACACGATATGCACTCCACTAAATTGGGTCATGTATAAAACAAAAGATAAAAAATAATTAAGATAAAATAAAATAAAAATAAATAAAACTATAAAATTTTAAAAATATAATAAAAAAACTAAACATAAAAATATAAATAAAAAAATATAAAAAATATAAAAATGTCAAGTCGATGAACAGTGTTGATGGCCTAGGAGGCCAGCAATTTATGCATGGTTGAAAGAGTATATCATATACATCATTCGTTCTTTATACTCGTTTTCTACACATTCGGTACGAAGAAACGTGATAAGCATATATAGTTAGATCATTAGAGATTTGTAATTAAAAAAGAACACATCACTAGATAGGTCATCACATGTCACTTTTGACTTGACACTAATAACATATCTGGAATATGAGAAAGTAGCCGTCATTTACCCGAGTACTTTGTGATTACCATTGTGATTACCACAAAACATCATTATTACAGCCATACTACTGTGCACGGAGTACTTTGTTCCAAAGTGAAGTCTTTAAGTTATTTTGAGTTTGACTAACTGGAACAGTAGTATTTGAACATGTAAACAGTTAACAGCAAGCGGCACTACTAGAAAGATAGATTTTTTCTGATGTTTTTAAGTAGTAGTAAAACATGATCGGTACCAGCACATGAAAATTATCATTAGAAGATATTTAGTACAAAAATAATAAAATACTTGACAAACTTTTAGATTTTGATAGTGCAGCATTGCGACAAGCTTGGTGGCTTTCTTTCTTGAGAACTTGAGACACATAGATGTTGTGAAGCAAGTGTCATCGTCGGCTCTAGTTGATGCTCCCGGGGGGAGCGGCAGTGGCGGGGGGACTCTGCGCCAAGGAGCGCCCCCCTGTTGGAGGGGGCGGCCCCCGCGAGGTCCTCAACCCGGCCGCAGTTTTCCCCGTGCCGTCGCCGCCGCTCGGTGTCGGTCGATCGATCTGCTCGTTGCAAGGCGCTCCCTGCTACTAGGACCTTGACACCACCAGCAGTCTCCTCGGTACTGCAATATAAACGACGTTTATTTCGATTCCTAGGTAATCAACGTTCCAGAATGACATATATATGTATCACAGTATCAGCAACAGCAACATTTGCAGTATTGTGTGTGATTTGAGAAAGAATTAACTTCCCAGGAAACGATGTCCGATGGGCTCCGATCCTAATTTGAACCATGCAAATGTAGCATATAACAAACTAGCAATAGATGCAGTCAATATAATCAGTTCAAACGTGTAACGAGTACGTACTGCAATTAGAGGAAGAGGCCTCCTAGCAGCTCATGAGCACGAGAGCCGCGAGGAGCAGAGCTTGAGCTTTGTCCCTCCCTGCAGGCTCATCATCCTCAATCTCAAACGAGCTTTTGCCTCGTCGTCTTGCCAGTGCGATCTTGGTGCGTGGGAGCTACAGAGAGATCATGAGGGCCCGTTATATAAGTGCACGCACGAAACAAGCTAAAGGTCAACGACGGCCTTTTGCGTTAGGGCTGGCCTCCTTTTTAGGAGCTTTTGACAGCCACGGCTAATTTTTGCGCTTTTGCTTTCAAATTGTAAGTCAATTTGTTTTATCCTAAATATGTACATCTTTATCGCGGAAAGGTTTCGCATGCATCCAAAGCCTCTCCTGCTCAAATCTAACACATGGCATATTGTGCGGTTGAATAGCATCGCAGGCCTCTGGCGCACGCCTTGCCTCTGCCGCGTGATGCTGGCGTATTCACCACGCCAAGTTCGTCGTGTGACAGAAATAAATTTCAGGCCATCTCTTTATTATTTTTCGTTCCCATATTAATATAGCTATAGGGGTAAAAGTGGTATGAATAATCCTCCGCTTCGATCCACTCTGATTGCAAATTCTAAAGATATGTAGAAGTATTTTAAATATCCGTACGGATAATAATCCAAATCCAATTATATACAGAGCGGATGTGCTGTAGGATATAGGATTAACATCCGGTGGATATAGATTATCTGTTAATTGAATATGGATTATCCGATGCTTATAATAGGATAATCCGAATATTTTAAAAAACTTAAGCGCAAGAGTAGAACTTAGCTCAATCTATAACACTAGCATTGTTATATTGTAGTTCATATATAAAACGAGTTATCTAGCATTGTTATATATATACGAATTTAAGTATCTTTTCACATGACATTCGGCTCTATTTGGCTGGTACAAAAGCCGACTCATTAAATAGTGTTATGTGAGAGAGAATAAGTTGATACAAGCTGGAAATAGTTCAAGCGAACAGAGAATGATAATCCTAATAAATATATTGTTGTAATTTTTTAATCTATGGTGATGTATCTATAAAACTAATGAATTGTTTGTCATCATAAAAAATAACACGTAACCATATATTATTCAAAGAAAAGTCTGTCTCCGCTCAGAAATTGGTCCAAATCCGTACCATTTCCGATATCATATATGCCTTTTTACTAAAACCGTATAATATCCAACCCACTCTAAATCCAATAAAAATAGGATTAAAATACGAGGAAGCTATTATCTACTCCGATCTAATTTGTTTTCATCCCTATATACATGTATTCATGGAAGGGATCTTTTGATTTATATATATATATATATATATATATATATATATATATATATATATATATATATATATATATATATATATATATGCGCGATCACCTTCTGCACGCGTAGCAACGCGTGCGTACCGTCCTAGTTAAACTTAATTAGCTTGGGTTAAGTTTATAGAAAAAATATATTTACATTTATGCTATTCAATGAATCCATCACTCAAAATATATTTTATAGTCATGCGGTAGTCCAACCACGACCACATATGAGCACACATGCGTAAGCCATATACGTTAACAATTATTACTCACTCTATTATAAATTATAAGACGTTTAACTTTTCTAGATATATTAATTTTACTATATATCTATACATAATATATATATTTAAATGCATAACAAAGCTATGTATTTAAAAAACCAAACAGTCTTATAATTTAAAATATTTTAAAAAGTAGTCATATATGTGAGATGAATTCAGTATTTTTATGATCAACATAGCTATTCTATTCTTCCATCAAACATGGGTCTTCTATCATATCGAGGCTAGATATTTATATACTCCTTCGGTCCCTTTGACGCTATAGGATACATGTAGATTAAAAAATTTCAACTTTGATTAGTTTTATATAAAATACATGTAATATTTGTATCTTTAAGTAAATTTATCATGATAGTATATTCAAAGATATATAGCACTAGTTATGTATCATGAATATTAATATCTCTTATATATATTAGGTTAAAGTTAAAGATAGTTAACTTTTTGGGAAGCAAGAGTTACTCTTTTTTATAACAGGAATGTATATTAGCAAATCTGCATGTATATTTGTTGGCTTATGAGGTTGCTACGCTAGCCAGAAAATAAAATTTTCTGCCCCATAACCAAAAACTAGTGCTAGTTATAGATCACGGGGTTACCACTAGACGCGCAGGTGCAGCGGAAGCGACTTGATGTAGTCGTGCGCGTCGCAGCAGTGCCGTGCAGTTGCGAGGTCGCCCGTCTCAACGTCTCTTACTCGCGGCTTGTCCTTGTGCTCCAAATACAGCACCTCCGAGGAATCCCACACGTGCAGGGAAGAAGCGTCACGTCTCTGTACTGCTAGGTCCGCGAGGAGTACTAGGCGTGAGCGTGGGGAGGGCGACGACGGCTGCCAAAGGACGTGAGATCAGCTCGCCCCGCGCCACCCCTTTCTTATATAAGCGTCCAAACGAGCTCCCACGTTGGAGGCCCATTAGTAACCCTAAACCTAGTCAACCCGAATTAGACTTCCAGCCCCTTAAGCGTGCGACCCTATGGGCTCACGCACACATAGACATGGCCCAAGTACTCTTACTCGACCAATAGTTGATAGCGTCCTCTAGCAAGGCATGTCAACTCCTATGCATACGCTACGATCATATCAGACGAACCACCACATTACAATATACATGTTATTCCTTTGCCTCATGATATTTGGTTCAACTCGTGGGTTAACACTTAACCCAAGCACGGCCATGCATTTCACGATCTATTCATTTGAGTGATCCAGTGATATCTCTCTCATGAAGAGTGGAAAATTTCATCTTGATTGACTATGTCTCACAGCATGTTTCCTGACAAACCCGAAAGTCACCTTTATAACTACCCAGTCACAGAGTAGCGTTTGGTAGTCCCAAGGTAGGTCGTTTCACGTCTTGAGTACATACGACAATCTCAGGTCTAAGGATATAACGTACATGATGTGTATAGAGACAATCTCATGTCGGGTCTGTCCAGCACCATGTCCTACATGTGCAAACATTATTAGTTCGACATCTCCATGTCCATAACTTGTGAAACATAGTCATCAACTAATAATGTGCTGATCCAATATTCATGTACATTCTAGTACGAACTTCGATCAGGGAAAATTTTGAAATAACCATACAAGTAAAAGAGTTTCACAAACAATTCACATAATTGCTTATTGATACAAGTTGTCTTTAATGGATATTCATTGAACTCATAATATGTCATGGATACAAGGAAATACAATCATCTCTATGATTACCTCTAGGGCATATTCCCAACAGTCTCCCACTTGCAGTAAAGCTAATCTCACAGATATCTAATACCCATAGCTTTTACGTGCGCCTCATGCTTAGGCTGTGGAAGAGCCTTTGTCAAAGGATCTGCAACATTCAAATCCGTATGTATTTTGCACATCTTGATCTCATTTCGACCGACGAACTCTCGAATGAGATGAAACTTCCGTAGTATATGTTTGTTCTTTTGGTGATTCCTAGGCTCCTTATCCTGCGCTATCGCCCCATTGTTATCACAATACAAATTCAATGGGCGAGACGCATTTGGAACCACGCCAAGCTCGATGAGAAACTTTCTCATCCAAACACCTTCCTTTGCAGCAGTAGAAGCTGCAATGTATTCGGCTTCTGTTGTAGAATCGGTTACCGTCTCCTGCTTAGAACTCTTCCAGCTTACAGCACCACCATTTATTGTGAACACAAAACCTGATTGAGATTGTGAATCACCCACGTCAGTTTGGAAGCTGGCATCGGTGTAACCATTTACAACGAGCTCCTCCTCACCTCCATAGATTAGGAACACATCTTTAGTCCTTCTCAAGTACTTAAAGATGTTTTTAACAAGCGTCCAGTGACTCTCACCTGGATTAGCTTGGTACCTGCTCGCAACACTTAGAGCATATGAGACATCTGAGCGAGTACATATTATGGTGTACATAATGGAACCAACGGCCGAAGCATATGGAACCTTACTCATGCGCTTCTGCTCATCAGCTGTCGTAGGACACTGCTTCTCGCTAAAATGCATACCATGTGACATAGGCAAGAACCCTCTCTTGGATTGTTCCATGTTGAACCGTTTCAACACCTTGTCAATATATGTATCTTGGCTTAATCCTATAAGCCTCTTTGATCTATCTCTATAGATCTCAATGCCCAAAATGTATGTTGCTTCTCCTAAATCCTTCATAGAAAAACTATTATTCAGTGAAGTCTTTACGGATTGCAACATAGGAATGTCCTTCTCAATCAATAGTATGTCATCCACATACAAGATTAGAAGTACAACAGCGCTCCCACTTTCCCTCTTGTAAACACAAGGTTTTTCTTCATTCTGACGAAAGACAAACCCTTTGATCACTTCATCAAAACGAATATTCCAACTCCGAGATGCTTGCTTTAATTCATAAATGGATTTCTTTAGCTTGCATATTTTTCCAGCATTTTTAGGATCATCAAAGCCTTCGAGCTGTATCATATACACGTCCTCTTCCAAATTTCCATTTAGAAAGGTTGTTTTAACATCCATCTACCAAATCTCATAATCGAAATAAGCAACAATTGCTAGAATGATCCGAATAGATTTAAGCATCGCTACCGGCGAGAATGTCTCGTCCTAGTCAACTCCTTGAACTTGCCGAAAACCCTTTGCAACAAGTCGAGCTTTATATACGTGAACGTTTCCATTCATATCCTTTTTATTTTTATAGACCCATTTGCACTCTATGGGTTTAACCCCCATCAGGCGGGTCAACCAAGTTCCAAACTTGATTGTCTCCCATGGAATCTATCTCGGATCTCAGGGCACTTTGCCATTCCTCGAAATTTGGGTCCATCATTGCTTCCGTGTATGTCGCAGGTTCATCATCGTCTAACAACAACACTTCCCCACGTGCCTCACGGATTATTGCTGACCTTCGTGGTAGTGGTGGTGTTTCTCTTACCACAGGTACCTCAACTTATTCTGCTACATTAGCATCACTCATAGAGTTATCCCCTATTGGCTCATCTTGAACTTCTTCAAGATACACCTTTTGTCCACTCTTCTCTTTATTGAGAAACTCTTTCTCTAAAAAGACACCGTTCCGAGCAATAAACACTTTGCCCTCTGATCGGTTGTAGAAGTAATAGCCTAAAGTTTCCTTTGGATATCCCACGAAAAAGCATTTGTCCAACTTGGGTGTAAGTTTATCTGACATAAGTCGTTTGACATAAACTTCACAACCCCAAATCTTTAGAAAAGACAAACTGGGACTCTTAACAGTCAACATCTCATGTGGTGTCTTAACTACGGACTTAGGAGGTACCCTATTCAATGTGAAAGCGGTTGTTTCTAGAGCATATCCCCAAAACGAGAGTGGTAGGTCTGACTGGCTCATCATAAAGCGAACCATGTCCAACAAAGTCCGATTACGTCGCTCAGATATGCCGTTTCTCTGAGGCGTTTCAGGCAGCGTAAGTTGTGGAACAATTCCAGAACTCTTTAGATGATTGCTAAACTCATGGCTCAAATATTCGCCTCCACGATCAGATCGCAAGGCTTTAATTTTCTTGCCACGTTGATTCTCTACTTCATTCTGAAATTCTTTGAACTTTTCAAATGTTTCAGACTTATGTTTCATTAAGTAGATAATCCATATCTACTAAAAACATCAGTGAAGGTTATGAAGTATTGAAATCTGCCTCTAGCTGTCGTACTCATTGGTCCACATACATCAGTATGTACAAGTTCCAATAAGTCTGCCGCCCTCTCAGGAAAACCTGTGAAAGGCGACTTGGTCATCTTACCCAATAGGCAAACCTCACATGTCTCATATGATTCAAAATCAAACGAAGTTAGAAGCCCATCTGAATGGAGCCTCTTCATGCGATTCTCACTTATATGACCTAAACGACAATGCCACATATAAGTAGGACTTAACTCATTAAGCCGAGGCCTTTTAGCATTAATATTACAGATAGGTACATCCTCAAGATTTAAAATAAACAACCCATTCACAATGGATGCAAAAGCCACAAACATGTCATTCTTTGAGATCACACAATCATTGTCTTTACTCGCAAATGAATAACCATCCTTCATCAAACATGAAGGTGATACAATGTTTCGACTTAAACTAGGAAAAAAATAACAATTATTTAATTCCAAAATAAATCCTCACGGGAGGTGAAGTTGCATCGTCCCAACGCTCAACGCAGCAACTCTTGCATTATTGCCCACGCGGAAATCAACTTCTCCTCTTTTCACGCTTCTACTTCTTATCATTCCCTGCATCATATTGCAAATATGAGCAACCGATCCGGTATGAAATACCCAGGAATTAATATAAGAATCAGCGAGAAAAATGTCTGTAACATAAACAACAAGTGTACAAGCAGTGGGAGTACCTTTACCACCACCATCCTTCAAGGATTCCAAGTATAACTTGCAGTTCCTTTTCCAGTGACCTTTCCCATTACAATGAAAGCATTTAGCTTCAGCAGCTTGTCCAATAGCCTTGGGCGCAGGAGGAGAGTTTGACTTAGAGATCTGATCTTTAGCCATCGCCTTCTTCTTCTTCCAAGCCCTCTTCTTAAAGTTAGGATTATTTTGGACTGCCATCACATGGCTACTGCCAGCACCTTTCTTGATATCAGCTTCTGCTGTTTTAAGCATGCCGCACAATTCGTTCAAGCCCTTCTCCGCCCCATGCATATGGTAGTTCGAAATGAAGTTCCCATAGCTAGGCAGAAGAGACGCAAGTATGGAATCAGAGGCCAACTCTGGGCCCATTGGGAAGCCTAGCTTCTCCAATCTCTGAGTGTGACCAACCATCTTGATCACATGTGGGCCAACTGTTGCGCCTTCTGCAAGCTTGGTTTCGACAAAATCCTTGGAAACATTGAACCTTTCGGTCCTGGCTTGAGTCTGAAACATATCATTAAGCGCCACGATCATATCGTACGCTGCATGATTATTATCAAATTGCATCTGAAGATCTGACTCCATGCAAGCGAGCATAAGGCAACCCACTTCAAGATCAGCATCACATGCTTTCTTGTAAGCGGTTTTCTCTGCAGCAGGTGCATTATCAGCAGGCTCATCTGGTAATGGGGTGTCTAGAACATCTTCCTTTTTCTCATCCCTGAGAACAATTCTCAGGTTGCGGATCCAATCCGCATAGTTTGTTCCATTCAACTTATCTTTCTCAAGAATTGAACGTAAAGTAAATGGTTGATTGCTGGGAGCCATCTACAACAAAAAGTAATGCAAAATACTAAGACAAAAGTATCCAAGATGGAGTAAAAACATATTAAACCTTTTAATAGAATCTACTCCCACTAAAATCAATATCCCTCTATTGAAACTTAGTGATTCAAGACCCGCAACTAACAAATCGACTAGTGAGCTTTAGCATCACCGCTAGGCGACATGGTAGATCGGTAAGCAACTCCTTGCTAATCATATCACATATGACTCTTGTTGTTGGGTGACATCTCTATGCTTTTGTTTCCAAAAACTAATGCTCCAAGGTCCCTAACCGTTAGGATAACCTTGTTCAAGTAACCAAACCTTCTGCTTGTAAGTGTCCGACACAAACCTGTCTAGTCAAGGAAAACCAGTGGCACCCTAATTTCATAGATCTACCACTGATCGTACAAGACACGTGACAGTGCAAGGTTTGGGGAAGCATTACGAATTAAACATTGTTGAGGGATCATTCTACTTCACTACCGCATATGTAGATAAAAACATTATCGCACGTGAAAGTAGAACATCGTAAGAACGACATAAACACAGATTTGACTTGGTATAGCCCATTATTCCTTTGGAGATCTCCATCTCCATCAATCTGTTCATCATGGTGATTGCCATCTCCATGATAGAAGTATGCCATCCTCCGTGATGAGTCCACCAAGGCTATCTATCATTACTGTAACATAGTGAAGTAAAATTACATAGTCGTAGGATCATCACAGATTGGCACGCAGGCCATTACATATAAATTGACAATATATGTAGCTCCAACCATATTGTCTTAATCATGACGCGCAAGCCATGAATTAATTACATACATGCATCACATACACATAAGGGCTATACCAATCACGATCAGTGCGATTCAACTTGGTGTCAACGTCCAAGAATCTAGAGAAAAATGTAAGACACTCTTCGGCTATGTATGCCTTGGCTATTGAACCATCTGGGTGCGCCTTGTTCCTGACATAGCCTTTAACTGTACGTAGATATCTCTCAACTAGATACATCCATCTATAACACACGGGCCCTCCAAGTTTTGCCTCCTCAGCTAGATGAACTAACAAATGAATCATGATATCAAAAAATGCAGGTGGTTATACCATCTCAAACCGACAAAGAGTATCTTTAATTGAAGTACTAAGTTTGTCCAGATTATCTTCCACCAGCTCCTTCGAACAAAGTGCAGTGAAGAACCTACTAAGCTGAATCAATGGTGTGACAACATCTTCTGGCAAAATCTTTCTGATGACTAAGGGTAATAGTTTATGTAGAATAATATGGTAGTCATGAGATTTGAATCTGGATACCTTGCATGCATTTACGTCAACACATCTCCTTATATTGGAGCTAAACCCATCAGGCATCTTTGCTCCTTGTAGAAATTGCCATAAACTTTTCTTGTCTTCTTTATCTAAAAAGTACAAGGCTGGTGGCAAGGTATAACTATTATTGTTAACCAGAGGGTGCTGATCTTGTCGTATCCCTAGTTGTTCCATGTCAAGTCGTGCCTTCTCACTGTCCTTACATTTACCTTCAATTTCAAGCAAAGTACCCAATATGCTCTCGCATATGTTTTTCTCAATGCACATCACGTCCAAATTATGCCTTATGAGCAAAGAAGACCAGAAAGGGAACTAAAAAAATACTTTTCTTCCTCCAATTGTGCCATCTTTTATCTTCGTCACGCTTCCTCTTTTTAGATGTTTTCTTTCCAAAACTCATTTGATCAAAAGTTTCATACTGCACGGTTACAAAATTTCTGTATCCTTATGGCAATATGGACATGCAAATTTTCCTTTTGTGCTCCAGCCAGAAAGCATCACATATGCGGGAAAATCATTAATTGTCCAAAGCAGAATAGCATGTAGTTTAAAATTCTTCTTTACCTTATCATCCCATGTATCAATACCCTTTTCCCAAAGCTCCTTCAACTCATCAATGAGGGGCCTCAAATATACATCAATGTTCATTCCGGGAGATTTTTTACCGGGTATCAACATTGACATCATCCAATAAGGTTGTTTCTCAAACAAACAAGGAGGCAAATTATAAGGGATTAAGATAACATGCCATGTGGTGTATATAACATTTTGCATCCCAAAGGGATTGAAGCCATCAGAAGCAAGACCCAGCCTAATATTACAAGCGTCCTTTGCAAACCAATCATACTTCGTATCCACGTGCTTCCATGCCTTTGAGTCGGCCGGATGACGCATTTTGCCATCATTCACCAATTCTTCCTTATGCCATCGCATTTGTGATGATGTGCTCTCTATCATATATAATCTTTGCAGTCGAGGAGTAAGAGGAAAGTACCGTAAGATTTTACGTGGGACATGCTTCTTATTTCTTCTATCAACACCACAATCCGCATCACCGCTCTGATCATAAGCACCGTCATCAGAAGTTTTCCACCTAGACTAGCCACATTTGGAACATGTATCCAGATTTGCATTTTCCTTCCAAAATAACACACAATCCTTCTCACAAGCATCTATCTTTACATAGTCCAAGCCAAGATCTTGAACAACCCTTTGCACTTTCTCCATTGTGTTTGGGACACAATGGCCTTTAGGCAGAAACCTTGAGAATAGATTAAGTACCCCCTCCAATGCATGGTTACTCATATTGTACAAGCACTTAACCTAGATACAATTGCTTTTCTGCCTCCTGTAATAATTTCAAGAAGATCTTGGCATGTTCATTTGGCTGTTCATTTTCATCAGTATCTTTAATCTCTCCATGTATAGCACCTTTGATTAGGGATCTAACCAAATGAGTGGCACCACAGTCCTCACTCAGTGTGCTTTCTTCATTAGTGTCTTCTCTAACTTCTAGTATTGTGGCTTGGTTGTCAACTTCCACATTAGCTAGAGATGGTGTGTCATTGTGTACTTCTACATTAGCTGTACGTGCATCTTGGTTGTGTAATCCCACATCTGAACCTTCCCCTTCCCTGATAAAGCTTTCAGCAAACCCTCTAGCAAGCACATGAAGCTGAACCACAGATTGCGGTTTGTATGACATGCATACACATCTAGGACAAGGACACGGAGCAGTTCCACCTCTCGATGTGCCACCAAATGTGATGTCTAGAAATTGCCAAATTTTTTGCTGCCACTCAATTGAAGTACAAAGCATGCGCATCCAACTCCTATCTTCATGTGACATTATATATTCTGCATGACAATGACCACATAAAAGAAAAACAAATTAGAATTCTATCAAATTTGTTAAAAAATTAAAAATATATATACAGAGGTATATCAGCTAGCATGCATGCATATATATACACATATATACTTTTTCGACAAAATTACAACAATGTTATACTCACTTGCAAAAATTGGATCACAAGTAATAAATTTCAAAGAAAATAGAATAGGTCTTCACTGCCCCGGCGAAGTGCTCCCGACTGTATATATGGAGATATACAAACCACTTGTACAATTGTAAGATCGATTCACTCAACGATAGGCAATCAGAGGGGTGAATGATTGTGGAAGCCAAAAGCTAATTTTAAAACTCCCCATAAACACAAAACCTAAACTAAGCCTCGTTTTCAATTCTTGACAGAACAATATCTCTACTAAAAATAATCTCGACCAAACACTGTAATTCTGATTGACCTCAAACTTTTACAGATCAAAGTATATGAAATTCTTCAACTAACCCAACTGGAATCACATCCACTAGTAGAAAAACTGTTTTTGCTGGCGTCCCCCAAAACACACCACATGCGGTTGTGGGTTTCACGCCGCCTTGTGGTGTGTTTTGGCTCCCAACCGCCTGTGGAGAGGGGTTATTACAAGCGGTTGGCATTAGCCAACCGCCAATGTAAATAGCCCCATTTATACTGGTGGTTGGCTTAAGCCAACCGCCAGTGGTAATAACTCTCCACAGGCAGTTGGCATAAGCCAACTGCCAGTATAAATGGGGCTATTTATACTGGCGGTTGGTTGGTAGACTCTGCCTATATATACCACCCTCCTGACACCCACTCTCTTCTTCCTCCCAACCAGCTACAGCTCTATCCGCCACTTGCCATTAGAAGCGATTTTGGAGGTCTGGATTTTTCAAAATACAAGCGGGGAGGTTTTGATCTTCATTTCTTGGAAGGAGATTAGTTAAAAAGGTTAGTTTATGTCCCTATTGCCTCATTTAGCTCATTTTTGCTCAATTTGATCTTCATTTCTTGGAAGGAGGTTGTTAAAAAAGGTTAGTTTATGTCCCTATTGCATCATTTAGCTCATTTTTGCTCAATTTGAGTGAGAGAGAAAAATACCTAGGTTGTTTTCTTAGTTTATTCATGTCATGTTGATGCCAATTTGTGTTGGGAATATGCCCTAGAGGTAATCATAGAGATGATTGTATTTCCCTGTATCCATGACATATTATGAGTTCAATGAATATCCATTAAAGACAACTTGTATCGATAAGCAATTATGTGAATTGTTTGTGAAACTCTTTTACTTGTATGGTTATTCTAAAGTTTCCCCTGATCGAAGTTCGTACTAGAATGTACATGAATATTGGATCAGCACATTATTAGTTGATGACTATGTTTCACAAGTCATGGACATGGAGATGTCGAACTAATAATGTGGGCACATGTAGGACATGGTGCTGGACAGACCCGACATGAGATTGTCTCTATACACATCATGTACGTTATGTCCTTAGACCTGACATTGTCATATGTACTCAAGATGTGAAACGACCTACCTTGGGACTACCAAACGCTACTCCGTGACTGGGTAGTTATCAAGGTGACTTTCGGGTTTGTCAGGAAACATGCTCTGAGACATAGTCAATCAAGATGGAATTTGCCACTCTCCATGAGAGAGAGATATCACTGGATCACTCAAATGATGAGATCATGAAATGCATGGCCGTGCTTGGGTTATGTGTTAACCCACGAGTTGAACCAAATATCATGAGGCAAAGGAATAACATGTATATTGTAATGTGGTGGTTCGTCTGATATGATCGTAGCATATGCATAGGAGTTGACATGCCTTGCTAGAGGCCACATATCAACTATTGGTCAAGTAAGAGTACTTGAGCCATGTATATGTGTGCGTGAGCCCATAGGGTCGCATGCTTAAGGGGATGGAAGCCTAATTTGGGTTGGACCCGAATTAGACTAGGTTTAGGGTTACTAATGGGCCTCCAACGTGGGAGCTCGTTAGGACGCCTATATAAGCAAGGGATGGTGCGGGGTGAGTTGATTCACGTCCTTTGGCAGCCGTTGTCGCCCTCCCCACGCTCGCGCCTAGTACTCCTCACGGACCTAGTAGTCCGGAGGCGTGACGCTTCTACTCTGCACGTGTGGGATTCCTCGGAGGTGCTGCATCTGGAGCACAAGGATGAACCGCGAGAAGGAGACGTTGAGACGGACAACCTCGCAACTGCACGACACTGCTGCAAGCGCACGACTACATCAAGTCGTTTCCGCTGCACCGGCGCATCTAGTGGTAACCCCGTGATCTATAACTAGCACTAATTCCTGGTTTATGGGGCAAGAAATTTTGTTTTTCGGCTAGCGTAGCAACCTCATAACCTACAGTGGTATCAAAGCCGTTAGTTGCCTCGTTATACATTCGGGTGTGTGCATATGGAGATATGCATGGTTTTGGATCAATCTCTGATCATGGTTCGTGATCTTGCCACGTTGGTATTGGAACGATCTACTCGTACCGGTCGGGATTCTGTCATCCGAGTTAAGTGATACATGTAAACCCAATTACGGTGAGTTGGAGATCAATAAGATTGATCGAATCGGACCTAGGTCAAGTTCCAAGCGCATGAGATGCGGAGGCGGTGGCGGATTGGATCCGCCGTCGGAGGGAAATTTGCAGAAAAGTGTTGTTCGGTAAAACGGCCATAACTTTTGCATACGACCTCGGAACGAGAAAAACCTTAAACGAAAATTGTGCGCCGGAAAATTAGATTTGCGAAATTCGGCCGACAGTTTCGGCGAAAATTAGATTTGCAAAATTCGCCCTAGAAAATTGAGTTTTCGGCGTTTTAAGTTTAGACGTCGGAATCGGTTAATTCTGTTTTGCAGGTATTCGTGATTGGTATAGCCCTTATGTGTATGTGATGCATGTATGTAATTAATTCATGGCTTGCGCGTCATGATTAAGACAATATGGCTGGAGCTACATATATTGTCAATTCATATGTAATGGCCTGCGTGCCAATCTGTGATGATCCTACGACTGTAATTTTACTTCACTATGTTACGGTAATGATAGATAGTCTTGGTAGACTCATCACGGAGGATGGCATACTTCTATCATGGAGATGGCAATCACCATGATGAACAGATTGATGGAGATGGAGATCTCCAAAGGAATAATGGGCTATACCAAGTCAAATCTGTGTTTATGTCGTTCTTACGATGTTCTACTTTCACGTGCGATAATGTTTTTGTCTACATATGCGGTAGTGAAGTAGAACGATCCCTCAGAAATGTTTAAGTCGTAATGCTTCTCCAAACCTTGCACTGTCACGTGTCTTGTACGATCGGTGGTAGATCTATGAAATTAGGGTGCCACTGATTTTCCTTGACTAGACAGGTTCGTGTCGGACACTTACATGCAGAAGGTTTGGTTACTTGAACAAGGTTATCCTAACGGTTAGGGACCTTGGAGCATTAGTTTTTGGAAACAAAAGCATAGAGATGTCACCCAACAACAAGAGTCATATGTGATATGATTAGCAAGGAGTTGCTTACCGATCTACCATGTCACCTAGCGGTGATGCTAAAGCTCACTAGTCGACTTGTTTAGTTGCGGGTCTTGAATCACTAAGTTTCAATAGAGGGATATTGATTTTAGTGGGAGTAGATTCTATTAAAAGGTTTAATATGTTTTTTACTCCATCTTGGATACTTTTGTCTTAGTATTTTGCATTACTTTTTGTTGTAGATGGCTCCCAGCAATCAACCATTTACTTTACGTTCAATTCTTGAGAAAGATAAGTTGAATGGAACAAACTATGCGGATTGGATCCGCAACCTGAGAATTGTTCTCAGGGCTGAGAAAAAGGAAGATGTTCTAGACACCCCATTACCAGATGAGTCTGCTGATAATGCACCTGCTGCAGAGAAAACAACTTACAAGAAAGCATGTGATGCTAATATTGAAGTGGGTTGCCTTATGCTCGCTTGCATGGAGTCAGATCTCTAGATGCAATTTGATAATAATCATGCAGCGTACGATATGATCGTGGCGCTTAATGATATGTTTCAGACTCAAGCCAGGACTGAAAGGTTCAATGTGTCTAAGGCTTTTGTCGAAACCAAGCTAGCAGAAGGCGCAGCAGTTGGCCCACATGTGATCAAGATGGTTGGTCACACTCAGAGATTGGAGAAGCTAGGCTTCCCAATGGGCCCAAAATTGGCCACTGATTTCATACTTGCGTCTCTTCCGCCTAGCTATGGGAACTTCATTTCGAACTACCATATGCATGGGGCGGAGATGGGCTTGAATGAATTGTGCGACATGCTTAAAACAGCAGAAGCTGATATCAAGAAAGGTGCTGGCAGTAGCCATGTGATGGCGGTCCAAAACAAGTCTAACTTTAAGAAGAGGGCTTGGAAAAGGAAGAAGGCGAAGGCTAAAGATGAGATCTCTAAGCCAAACCCTCCTCCTGCGCCCAAGGCTGCTGGACCTGCTGAAGCTAAATGCTTTCATTGTAAGGGAACATGTCACTGGAAAAGAAACTGCAAGTTGTACTTGGAATCCTTGAAGGATGGCGGCAGTAAAGGTACTCCGTTGCTTATACACTTGTTATTCATATTACAGACATTTTTCTCACTGATTCTTATATCAATTCTTGGGTATTTGATACCAGATCGGTTGCTCATATTTGCAATACGATGCAGGGAATGATAAGAAGTAGAAGCGTGAAAAGAGGAGAAGTTGATTTCCGCGTGGGCAATAATGCAAGAGTTCCTGCGTTGAACGTTGGGACGATGCAACTTCACCTCCCGTAAGGATTTATCATGGAATTGAATAATTGTTATTTTGTTCCTAGTTTAAGTCGAAACATTGTATCACCTTCATGTTTGATGAAGTATGGTTATTCATTTGCGAGTAAAGACAATGGTTCTGTGATCTCAAAGAATGACATGTTTGTGGCTTTTGCATCCATTATGAATGGGTTGTTTATTTTAAATCTTGATGATGAACCTATCTGTAATATTAATGCTAAAAGCCTCGGCTTAATGAGTTAAGTCCTACCTATATGTGGCATTGTCATTTAGGTCATATAAGTGAGAATCGCATGAAGAGGCTCCATTCTGATGGGCTTCCAACTTCGTTTGATTTTGAATCATACGAGACATGTGAGGCTTGCTTATTGGGCAAGATGACCAAGTCGCCTTTCACCTTTCTTGCCCTTGGTAAGCACATAACTAGAATCAAAACGAATAGATGCATGTGTAAATTTTATCTTGCTTTGGTTTAGTTTGCAATAATGGTCATCATGTCCTACTTACTTGCAACTAGTGCAAAACCGAGCATTGCTCTTCACAAAGCGAGGCTTTGGAGTTGCAAAGGCCGCCTTGCCTTTCTTGGGGGTATAACCAAGTCCCTCTTTGTAAAGAGAGAACCTTTGACTACCCAAGCACTTAAGCAAGCGGGCGTCTCCACCATAGGCATTGCCTGATGCTAGAGTGAGCTTACCAACCTCCTTCTTAAGGGTCTCATCCTCAACCATTAGTGTAGTGTCACAAGTGACAACATCACTAGTAGAAGAGGTAGAGTTAGAAGTTCAACTAGAAGTGTTAGTTGGGTGATGATGATGGGTTGATAGAATGATTCATCAATTATATCACAAGTTACACCCATGTTACTTGTTTTGAACATGCTCTTTCTCATTTTGCTCAACAAGAAGTGAATGAGCCTTTTCAAGCTTAGAGTGAGCTTTTTCAAGCTTAGAGTGAGCTTTGTCAAGCTTCTCATGGGCATCCGTTTGCCTCTCATGAGTAAGATTGAGCTCATCAAAGGATTGCTTGAGAGAATGATTCTCTTGATTGAGAGAATGATTCTCCTTTCGCAATGCTTTGCACTCCTTTCTTGTGAGGAAAAAGTGAGTCTTAGCATCTTCTAACATTGCAATTAGTTCATCTTTAGTGGGTTCATCATCATCATCATCACTAGAATCACACTCATCATCGGATTGCACCTTAGTTGACCTAGCCATGAAGCATGTTGATGGAGTGTCAAAGAGAGAGATCTTGTTCTTCATAGCAATGCTAGCAAGTGCCTTCTTCTTGCTTGATCTCTTCTCATCATCACTTGAGTCATCATTTTCACTAGAATCACTATCCCAAGTGACAACATATGACCCTCCCTTCTTGCTCTTCTTGAGAAACATCTTGTTCTCTTTCTTTTCTTTCTTCTTGCCCTTCTTCTCATCTTCATCATCACTATGATGTGAGCAATCCAAAATGATGTGATCCTTGCTATTGCACTTGAAACACCTCTTGTCATTGTTCTTGCTCTTGAAGGAGATCTTCTTCCTTCTAGCTCTATAGCCCTTCTTCTTCATGAACTTGCCAAACTTCTTGACAAAGAGGGTCATTTGTTCTTCATCCTCACTATCATCATTGCTTGAGCATTCATCATTACTTGACTCATCACACTTTGCTTTGCCCTTTGATGATGATGTGGCTTTGAATGCCACACTCTTCTTCTTCTCATCTTTCTTGTCATCCTTCTTTTCCTTGTTCTCTCTAATCTTGTCCTTGTCTTCTCTAAAGGTGTCATCGGTCATCACCTCACCAAATATTGGTTGGTGTGGTTGTGCCAATCCACTTCTCACCAATAAGTGACCTAGCATCTCAAATCTTGAGGGAAGACTTCTTAGGAATTTGAATGAGAAGTCCTTGTTCTCCACCTTCCTCTCCAAGTGACTTAAGGTCATTGACAAGAACCTCAAGCCTATTGAACATGTCGGGCACTTCTCATCTTCCTTCATCTGAAGCTAGCAAACTCTCTTCTTCAAGATATAGGCCTTTGCTCCCTTCATGGATTGGGTCCCTTCATATGACTCTTCTAGCTTCTTCCCCAAGCCTCATGAGCACTCTCCAAGTTTTATTTGCTCAAAGACTTCCCTTGGAGATTGCCCTCATGTATTGCACTCAAGGAAATATCATTGTTTTGGAGCTTCTCCTCTTCGCCGTGGTGGGTGCCTCTTCATTCACCACCACAAACTTCTTGTCGACCACCAACCATATCTTCCGGTTGATTGATTTAGATAAGTGGTCATCAAGGCCTTCCAATAGCTATAATTGTTGTCATCGAACTTAGGTGCCCTCTTGTGTTGTTGATTTGAGTCATTTTAACATCGTGGGATGTTAAGCCTTTGAATACGGTGTACTAGCTTCGATACCACTTGAAAGGTCTAGGTATGGCAGAGGGGGTAATACCTAATTAAATTTTCTACAACCAACACTTAGCAAACTTGTTAAATAAAACACTACGATAAGCAAGTTTGCTCTAGCACTACAAGGGTCGGCAAGCCTCCTATATCAAGTCTAATTACAGAAAGATATAACCTATGTCACACACAAGGTTAGGCAACTAGAGCTACTAAGCTAAGCTAAAATCTCTACTTTGCAAGAATGAAGGAAAGTAATACAAACTAGAGATAGAAGGGTTATACCACCACAAAGGGATGAACCAAAGATAACCAATCACAATATGAATCCTCGTAGAGACAAGTTGACACAATGATTTTTTACCGAGGTTCACTTGTTTGCCAACAAGCTAGTCCTCGTTGTAGCGATACACCCACTTGGAGGTTCACAACGCGCTAATTGGCAATCAAAGCCAAACCCTTTAAGGTGCCGCACAACCAACACAAGATGGGGATCCCCGAGCTACGAACAATCCACTAGAAGATACCTTTCGCGAACTCCCGCGGGGTAGGTTTCAAGAACCCGTCACAATCCACCGATTGGAGCCGAGACAATCAACCTTCCTCCGCTCAACGATCCTCGTCGCACCAAGCCGTCTAGAGATGACAATCTCCAAGAATAAAAAGAGCTCCGCGAAGACGACGATCACCAATGCCACTAGAATGCAATCAAAACAAAGCAATGCCTTGGATTCACTCTATCTCTCTAGAATATGTCAAATATGTTTAGAGGATAGTGGTGGTAGCTTCTCAAGCAAGCACAAATGGTGAGTGAGAGTAGAATGTACAAGAGATGCCCCAAAGGGTTGGCCATACACCTTATATAGTCCCCACACTCAACCCTAGCCGTTTTGCCCCCTGAAAAAACACCTTTCTGCGCCCACTCCGACACACTTTTCACTGGGGGTCCGACCATCAACACGTCCGGACCCTCTTCCAGCCGAGAGCCAACGCTCTGTTCTAGCCTCCGGTCAACAGGGTCCGGACGCACCCAAGGTGCAGTCTAGACCATCACACATGTGTCTGGCGAGCCTCCGTTTGAAACTTGCTTCTTTCCCGCTGTACTGCAGCGCGCCACGTGGCTTTCGGACGCACCTGTTCACAGGGTCCGGAGTCACTTCCTCCTTGCGTCCGGAAATATTTTCCTCGGGTGCCCGAGCGCACCCGAGAGCTCGCTTGAGCTCCTTAGCAACCTCCGGACCCAAGTCCGGTTTATGGTCCGGACCATCACCCTGCGTCCGGACCCCTTTTTTCCAAGGTTACAGAGAGCGCCAGACACCGGACGCAAAACTGTGTCCGAACTGCCCTCCAGCCAGCCAGCAAGGGTTTGCCTCCGGACCCATCCCGATGGTCTGGTCGGCCAGAACTCTTGCTCCGGACCCTACGTCCCGACTGCATCCCCAGCTGCCCAAACACTTCTCCAACTTCTTTCCAAGCTTCCAAGAGCCAACACTAAGTGATTCCTCCACTTGTGCACGTGTGTTAGCTTTTAGTTCACAATTACTTGGATTAAGTTGGTTGTTTCACTAGTTTAATTGATTTTAATGCAATGCATATGAACCTAGTGGCACATGATAAAACCCTAATCATACTTAAGAGCTCCCTCCTTAATAGTACAGCAATTTATCCTAAATGTGATCACATCCCTATGATGTCTTGATCACCAAAACCGAAAATGGTCCCCTACAATCACCTTTGCCTTCACCACCATTTTCCTTTCCACCACCATGCTAGAGCTTGTGCCATCCACACTTGATTCACCTTGCTCCATCACATGGTATGTACCAACCTATCCCCTTATTCACACTTAGAGATCAAGGTTAGTATTAGGTGGGTTTCATCAATTACTCAAAACCAAAACACATGGGACTCTCAAATGAGACATCTGGGCGAGTACATTTTTATTGTGTAACATAATGGAACCCCAAACAACCAAAGCATATGGAACCTTACTCATGCGTTTTTGGGCTCATTAGCTATTGAAGGACACTGTTTTCCTTCCGCTAAAACGCATACCATGTGACAAAAGGAAGAAACCCCTCTCTTGGATTGTTCCATGTTGAAACCGTTTCAACACCTTGTCAATGTATGTTATCTTGGCTTAATCCTATAAGCCTCTTGATCTATCTCTAAAAAGATCTTAAAGCCCAAATGTATTTCCTTCTTCCTAAATCCTTCATAAAAAACTATTATTCATGAAGTCTTTACATTGAACATAGGAATGTCATTCCCCAATCAATAATATGTCATATACATACAAGATTAAAATACAACGAGCTCCCACTTCCCTTTTTTTTAAACACAAGATTCTTCTTCATTCTGACAAAGCCAAACCCTTTGATCACTTCAATCAAAAAATGTTCCAACTCCGAGATGCTTGCTTAAAACCCATAAATGGATTTCTAACTGCATATTTTTCCGCATTATTAAGGTAACCAAAATTTCGGGCTGTATCATATACACGTCCTCTTCCAAATTTCCTTTAGAAAGGCTGTTTTAACACCATCTGCCAAATCTCTAACGAAATAACAGCAATTGCTAGAATGATCCAATAGATTAAGCATCGCTACCCCCGGAGAAGTCCATCGTATCAACTCCTTTAACTTGGCGAAAACCCCTTTTTGCAACAATCGACTTTATAGACATGAACGTTTCCAACCCTACCTTTTTCTTTTTATAGATCCATCTCACTCAATAGGTTTTAACCCCATCAGGCAGGTCAACCAATTTCCCAAACTTGATTGTCTCCTATAGAATCTTATCTCGGATCTCATGCACTTTGTCATTCCTCGGAATCTGGGTCCACATTGTTTCCGCATTTCGCAGGTTCGTCATCGGCTAACAATAACACTTCCCACGTCCTCACGGATTCTTGTTGACCTTCGTGGTTTGGTGGTCTTCTCTTGTCACAGGTATCTCAACTTGTTCTGCTACATTAGCACTACTCGTAAAAGTTATGCCCTATTGGCTCATCTTGAACTTCTTCAAATAAAAACATTTTGTCCATCTTCTTTTTTATTAGAAACTCTTTCTTCTAAGACACCGTTCCGAGCAAAAAACATTTTTCCCCCCTGATCGGTTGTAGAAGAATACCCAAAGTTTCCTTTGGAATTCACACGAAAAAGTATTTGCCCCGACTTTAAGTTTATTTCTGCAAAAAGTCTTTGACATAAACTTCACAACCCCAATCTTTAGAAAAACAAACGGGGACTCTTAAAAAGTCCACACTCATGGGGTTCCCTAACTACGGACTTAGCGGTACCCTATTCAATGTGAAAGCGGTTGTTTTTCAGAGCATATCCCCAAAAACGAGAGTGGTAGGTCTCTGGCTCATCAAAGGGGCGAACCATTCCAACAAAGTCCCATTACGTCCGCTCGATTATGTCGTTTCTCTACTTCCAGGTGGCGTAAACTTGGAACAATTCCATAACCCTTTTGATGATTGCTAAACCCCTGCTCAAATATTCCCCCACATCAGATCGCAAGGCTTTAATTTTCTTGCCACTTGATTCTCTACTTTATTCTAAATTTCTTTGAACTTTTCAAATGTTTCAGACTATGTTTCATTAAGTAATATACCTTTTTACAAAAAATCAGGAAGGATGAATTTTTGAAAAAACCCTCTAGCTGTGTATCATTGGCCCCCAAAATATTTTAAAAAATTCCAAAATCGGGGCCCCCCTCTCAAAAACCTTGAAAAAAGGGCTTGGTTTCCTTTCCCAATAGGCAAACCCACATGTCCCCCTTAAATTTAAAATCAAAGAATTAGAAAAACCCCCCAAAGGGGGGGAATTCCCCTTATCCAACCAACCACCCAAACCCCAAAAAGCCCCCCCCCAAAAACCCCATTTTACCCCCCTACCCCAAACCAACCCCCCCCCCCCCAAAAACCCCTCTAAAATTCAAAAAACAACCCAACAAACAAAAACCCCCTTTTAAAAAATTTTAAAAACCCCGGAAAAATTTTTACAAAAAAACAAACCCCCAAACACCCCCAAGTAAACCAAACCCCACCCATTTTCCCCAAAAAAATTTCAAACAACTTTTATTTTTTCCCCCCACCCCCCAATTTCAAAATCAAACCTTTCCAAAACACCCCTTTCCAAAGCCCTTCCCCCAAAATTTAATTTAAACCAAAAAAAGACCAAAACCCCATCCCCCCCCCTTTTTCCAAACCCCCCCAAACTTTTTAAAAGCCCAACCCCAAACCCCCCCACCCCTTAATCAAAAAATTTTCCCCCAAACCCCCCCACCCAATTTTTCCAACCCCCCCCCACCCCGGACAAAAACCCCCAAAAAACCCCCAAAACCAAATTTAAAAAAAAAAACAAACCCCGGGCCCCCCAAACCAAACCCAAACGAAAAACCCCCAAAAAAAACCCCAAACCCCCCCCCAACTTTCCCCTTCCTTCCCAAAAAACTTTTCCAAAAAAACCCCAAAACCCAAACACCTTTACCCCAAAAAACCCCCCCCAATCAAAAAACCCCCAAAAAAAATTTTTCCCCCCCAATTAAAACATAAACAAACCCCCCTAGCCCCGACCAAAAAAAAACACAAAAAACCCCCAAACCACCCCCAAATCCCAAAACACACCTTCCCCAAACCTCACACAACCCCCAAATTAATTTTCCCCGAAACCCTTTTTTCACCCCCCAAAAAACAACCCCCAAATTCCCGGGCAATGCCCTATTTTTCCCCTTAACAAATTTTTTAAAATTAAAATCCCAAAAAGGGAACCCAAAAACCCTTACAAAAAAAAGCAAAAAAAAACAAAACAAAAACCCCCCAAAAAACCCCAATTTAAAAAGAAACCAAAACCCCCCCCATAAAATCAAAACCCAAAACATACCCAAAACCCCCAAAAACCACCCCCAGTACTTTTTCACCCCCCAAAATTTTAAAAAAACCCCCAAAAAAAAACCCAACAAAAGACTTCTTTTTTGGTTTTGAACTCACCTTTCCAACCCCAAAAAACTAAACCCCCAATTTTTAACCCTTTGGGGAAAAACCCCCTTGAAAAACAAAAACCCCCTTCCCCTTTAATTCACACAAACCCCCCAAGCCCCAAAAAAAAAAACCGTGGGCCCAACCAAACACCCCACCCCTCCAAAACGCCAAAAACGGGAAATGCCCCAATTTTTAAAAGGCAAACACTTAACCAACCCTTTAGGATTAAATTTACTTCCCCTCCCAAATTTTTTAAAAAAAAAAAACCCTAAAATGGAAAGAAAACCAAAACAATTATTTCTTTGGAACCCCCTATTCCCTTTTACTCCAAAAAATTCCCCTTTAAACAAACATAATGGGTAAAAGTTCGACTTAAATAGTTAACCTTTTATTAACCAAAATTTAAAACCACGGGAAAGGGAATTGACGCCCAAGGTGAACGGAAACAAATTGATTATTCCCCCGGGCTCCCCAAAATTTGTCTTTTTCGATTCCTACTCAATTTTTCCCTTCTTCCTTTGCCCCCAAAGAAACAACCCCCAAATCCAAAAACCCCTTAAAAAGAATCCACGGTTTCTGGTTCTAAACGCAAGGGTACAAGGGGGAGGGGGGGGGGACCCTTTTCCCCCAAAACCTTCAAATTTCCCCCCCCCACCAAATTGCCCTTTTAGGCCTTTTCCTTAAAGAAAAAATTTACTTTCACCATTTCCCAAAATAGCCTTTTTGGGGGGGAAGGAAGGGGTTTCAGCCCTTTTAAACCCTCGCCTTTTCCTTTTTCCCAAACCCCCTTTTAAATTGGCCAATTTTTTTAAATGCCAAAAGGTTAATTCTTCCCAACAACCTTTCTAATATAAGCTTACGTTTTTAAAACATTACAATTCCAAAATTAATGTTTTTCCTTTTTCCCCCCCATATTTGGGATTTAAATTTTGGGGGTTCCCAACTTTCCCAAAAACGGCCCTGATTTCAAACCAAATCCTGGGAATTTTAAGTGTTCTCCTCTTTTGGGGGTGGAAATTTCCCCTTGATTGGGAAATTTGGGGCTCAAGCAGGTTTTTGACAAAAACCCCCGGAAAATTAAACCCTTTATCCCCTAAAATCAAAAATACATTGGAGTTTAAGGGAGGTCGTTTACAAATTTTTAAAAATTAATCGCCCCCCAAGGGCTAAGGAACCCAACTTTAAGATAGATCAAAATTCTTTTTCGGGGTTTTTTCCACAACCATTTTCCCACCTTATTGGGGGTTTAAAAATCTTTTCCTTTTTCCTTTAACCCCGGAAAACTAGGTTCAAACCCAACCTAAAAATTTTTTCCTTCCCAATTTTTTTTCAAAGAATTTTCCAAAAAATTTTGTACGGGGAACTTCAACAAAATTGGGGAAAATTTTAAAAACCATTTCAAGTTCCCAAAACAAAAACAATTAAATTTTTAATTAAATCTTCCCCTTAAAAAAATTTTTCATTGAAAATTAAAAATAATTAAGGAAAAACAATTTTCCCTATTTAACTTTAGGGATTTCCCCCAAAAATTGGGAATGGGTAACAATTTTTAAATCTTTTTCCCAAATAAAGATTTTGTTTTTGTGGGAATTTGCTTGGCTACCCAAAACAAGGTTTCCCCAAATTAAAAAAATTTTTTAACCCAAAACCTTCAGGTTTTTTAATTTCCCCCAAAAAGGCAGAAGGAAAAAGTGGATTTTTTTCATTTAACCCCCCCAAACCCCCCTCCCAAACCCCCCTGACCTCAAGGGTTTTGGAAATACACCCCAAAAAATTTCCCAGGGTTTTCTATTCCCTCCCCAATTAGCAAAAAAATTTCGGGCCCCGTGAAAAAAGGCCCAAGCCTTTCACAAAAGGGTTGATGGGGCCCCTAAAATTTTTTTTGAGGCTCCTTTCCTCTTCCATTATGGTCTTTGATTCCAGAAAACCCAAAAATTTTATCCTTTTTATGGTCCACCAAAAATTTCAAGGGAACCTAAAGGAGGGAAAGGGAAACCGGCCTTTTGGGGGTTGTGGTCGACGGCGAGTTGGCAGGGGTCCCCCAAACCTCTTCCCCGCGGTCCTCCTTGTCTCCAAATGCCACCCCCCGGGCCCACACTGCGGGGGAAAACCATCCGGGTTTTGGGGACCGGGGAGTCTTGGGCCCCGGGCCCGGGGGGGCCGACGGCGGCCAAACGGGCAACCCCCCCCCCCGCCCCCCCAAAGGGCCCCCGGCCCCCCACCACCCCCAAGGCCCCCCCCCCCGGGGCCAAACCAAACCTTTTAACCCCTGCCCTTTGGGGGCCCCCATGGGTCAGGGAAACCAAAACAGGGCCCAAGAATCTTTTTGAAATATTTATCGCGGTTCGGGTCGTTTCGAGATGTGTTTTCATTTTCCTACTGACTTCAACTGCTCTCGGTCGCCGGACACGACCGTGACGAGAGCGTGGCGGCGGCCTCGGGCGGGCGGCGCCGAAACGATCGTGAGGATCCCTGCGAGGGATTAGGAACCGACGCTGGGCATGCTGGGGTGTTTTGCAAAAGACTGAGATTAGGATGGGATGTGAAGAGGTTTAAGTGCTAAAATAATCCACATTTGCCTCTAGCCATCAGATTAAAAAATTGTGGTCTTGATTATAGTTTGTATAGTTTACATAGCATCCTGGTTTACATAGCATACGCTCCCTTAATTAATTAGGATGAACATAAACCTTAAATGAAATAAATTCAAAGACGCGTAATAAGAACTAGTGCAATCAATAATTAACCCGTATCAGAAATATATAGGAAAGTTCGCTGCGCCCATTCCAACGGACGATGAACACAACTTGCTACTATCTGGTTTGCTTCAGTGATGGGCATTGACCTCGAACGACCTGCAGAGCGAGACAGCGAGCGTTCGATCATTAGCTGGCGGCAGTTTGTTTCCGATGGTCAACCGTTGTGGGGCCTAGCTATAAGCCTATAATGGAAGGGAAAATACTATCCATGTAGCAGCTTCAGCTAGCTTAGCTAGATCTTAGGTCCACGTTATTATTAATTATTATTTACATGGGGAGCGAAACCAACATTTGCTCGCGGCTCGATCCTTTTGGTATTCGATCATTAGCTGGCGGCAGTTCTTTCGGCTTAGAGCAAGTTTAATAGTCGCAGCGGTATCTTACAGCCTTCTTACAACTCACTTATATAATAGCTATTCTACACAATCAATGTATGACCCATATGTTTCTCTCATAGTTTCCTGGTTTTTTGCCAAAGCTGGCTGTAAGCTTAGAGCCTACTTTCCTCTCTCTCCTCTTCTCTCTCCTCCACATCATCATTTAGCCGACTTACAACCCCTTATAATACTTGCTCTTAAATGTCGTTTTGAAAAAAAGCACAATCTCTAAAGTGTAACTTTGACAGCTTATCTTTTAAAAAATATTTATTAAAATATAATATATGTATATTTTATGAAAGTATTTTTCAAGATAAATCTATTGATATGATTTTCACATTTTTAAACTCAACAACTTTAAAGTTATTCGTGATTTATATTCTCAAGTTTGACTAAAACTTTGCCCTAAACGACAAGTTTTTTTAGTATGAGGGGTATCCTTTAGATGGGTTGTTAGCGTGTAAATAATAGGCTGCTAAGTTTGAACAAGGCTCAAGCTTCTAATTTTAATTTGTATTGGGTCGGTCTTAATGGGAGTGTCATTTGCATTTAAATAGTCTGCTACATACGAGTATGTATTTTTGATGACATGGCAATGCTTTAATAAAGATAGAGACACTAGTAGAGAAACCAGCTGTAGTCCGGTTAGGAAACACCTTTTAGTCTCGGTTTCCCAACCGCGACTACGTTCCGGACTAAAGGGTGCTATTCTTTAGTCCCGGTTGGCCACAACCAGGACTAAAGGTCCCTCCAGCAAAAAAAAGAAAATAATCCCTACCACACTGCGCTCCGTGAGATCTAAACTCAAGACCTCATGTACTACCATCGCGCCTGACTTACCACCCCACCTATGCAATACATCAGATAAAAGATGAGACTCTTTCCTTTTGAACCCACCTACCGAGAGACCTTTAGTCCCGGGTTTGTAACACCAACCGGGACTAAAGGTACATTTAGTCCCGGTTTGTAAGACCAACTGAGACTAAAGGGTTTACCAACCGGACTAAAGGTGGGAATAAATAGCCCCACCAGCAAAAGGCGGCTGTTACTAGGCATTGAGCAAGGGACTTTAGTCCCGGTTGGTATTAGCAACCGGGACTAAAGATCTCTTTAGTGTCGGCCGCAAAAAAATACCGAGACTAAAGCTAATTTTACATTCGGTTCAAAGGGTTTCTTCTCTACTAGTGAGAGCACTAGTACAAAAACAGACTACACAGGCGGTTCAAACCTATTTCTAACAGGCATTTTCCAGCACCGACTGCGCTGGGGCCAGTAGAAATGGACATTTCTACAGGCGGTTTCTTGAGAAAACCCCTGGTAGAAACTCATTTTCACAGGTGGTTCTCTTAGTGAACCGTCTGTGTAAATGGCTCATAGAAAATGATTTTCCAGTTTTAAAATTGTTGGTATTTATATATTATTGTATTATTTAATATACATATATATTGTTATTGAAACTACTAAACACTATTGGATGGTGTTCAAATATATAGCAACATGTAAATTAAATATCTCATACATAGATTTCTTTCTTCAATGTACCATGCTCGCAATAAAGTTACAAGTGTATGACACATTATATACATGAGTTTCACGCTCACACACATAAAGTTACAAGTCTATATACATCAAGAGTTGGACTTGTCCTCTAAAAACCGGACCGAGTAAGATTTAGGCTATAAACCTCTGTTAGCGCTTCGTACTCGGGCTTGGCTAATTCACTTTCATAATCAAAGATATTTCCCTACACTTGAGATGAATTGTTTGATGAGGAAAAGGCACACATCCTCAACTATGACGTACAATGTATTTTCGTTGATGGTCGTCGCCTTGGCTTTTTCTTGGAAGGTTTCTTCTTAGTTGTTGTGTCTCCTCCTCTCATATGCTCGCACACGTAGTATCCACACAGGACAGATCCTGTTGGTTCCTTGTGGCACTATAAAACAAAAAATTAAAGTGGTTATCCACATAGTACATGTATGATCTGTATTCATAAGAGTAAGTTTTCATACTTACCAGGCCAGTCATATATAACTTCCAATGACTCATTTTCTTTTTTCTTCGATTCAACCTTTCCACTGTGCATTATATAAAACCGCCATGCCCTATGAACTCGAATACAATCACCATGTTAATTATTCTTAAAATCTCATAATGCAAAATATACCTGCATACTCAACCACATTTGGC
>CM039122.1:37134450-37214844 GCA_022036555.1 Microstegium vimineum
TACATAGTTAATATTATAAATATTATTATATTATAGTAAAAGTTTGATCAAACTTAAAATATTTTAACTTTTCAAGATTTTTAAAATATTGTATAAAGCAATGAGAGATTGATGAATCTATTTTCATATAAATTTATTTAAAAATATACATATTTTATTTTATAACTCACGAGTTAGATTTTAGTCTACTATCACTTATTAAGAATTTAATAAATCATCAAACATACTTAATTTTAACGAAATATAAAAATATATTAATGCTTATGGACGGATATCCATTGAATCTATTTTATAATAAACTTATTTAAAAATATACATATTCTTAATACTTTTTACAAATTTAAAGTAGTTTAACTACCAATTCATAACATCAACTAAAAATAGAGCCAAATATCAGTGCTATTGTCAGATTTTGGATCATATCATTTCTCATCCGTTGACCAAACAAGCTGTAATGACCAAATAATTAAGTCAGTGTGAGCACGGGACCTCCTACATGGGTCCTCTCGTTCGATATGATACGGGAGGAGCTCACCGCCTTACTTGTCGTGTGCCAGCCACCGAGAGCATGGTGTCCGCATACTCAAGCGGCAGATCCTCAGGAGGGTGAAATATTGTTGGTGGACTCTTCTCTTGTGACAAATGCTGAGTGGACGACATAGTCGAACTTTATTGTCACAAATGTAGGGGCTGCCTTAGCTCATGCCACCACGGGTGGGCGACCAATGTTACAAATGAGAGCATGGTGAGCACGTCCACCCCACCACGTGATGCCCACATAATATGAGGCTACTCAGAATCTCGAGCGGTTCACCAAGGAGGTGCAACACAAGTGGAAGTCACCATTAATCCAATCCACCAAGACAGAAGGCGGCAACCCCTGCCAATCAGGAGAAGATGGATTACCACTCAGCTACTGGCACATATATCGACCTCCAAGTGAGGTGTGGCACTCCTCATGTAAGAGCTGGGCATCACGCCGCTAGCAACTCGAGTCTCTTCCGCGTCCAAACGAACATATGATGCCTTATTCATAGGCAACTTGGCGCCTAAGATGCACATATGTGTTAACAAATTAGGTAGTTTCCAAATTAAAACCAGAAGGTAAATCATTAAAATCTCAAGTACTAGATTAAGCATAGCTAGTATATTAGCATGATTCATGGCATAAACAAAATAACTAGTATAAGCATAGTTCGTACTCTAATCAGATTAATACCGACACGTGTAGATCTAGTACGCATAGTACTAAGAATATAGGTAGGTCCTAGTAAGTTGGACAGACAGGTATACACCATTGAACATGGGAACCTCAAGTACGTACCTTAAGACAATGTGGTAACGGTCATGCTCTTTTCATGGTATGGAATCCTCAAGTTCTCTAATCTAGTACTATATTAAAATAATTCTTAAATGATTTTGATCTACATGACAAAGTGATTATACTTAGAACATTCATATATAGGGCAATACATGACTATTTGGGTACAAATACATGAGATAACATGCACTACTGGAAATTTGAAATTCCCTCACGGTGCACTACCGTCGGGGAAAATAAAAATACTTTTCATGAAAATGTACGTATCATCATAAAAAGTAAAAATATCGCTATGAAATTTCTTACGGTGCACTTACCGTCAGGAAAAATAAAAATACCGTCAGGGATAGCTCGACAGGGTAATTCCAGTTTTGCCTGAGTTTGATCAGGGAATTTCAAGTTTCCAGTAGTGATGTTAGACTATATAGATTAGTACTTTGTAGGCATGTGGGCACTAGACATCAAGGTGGTCCTCCTGTATTTAGAAGAACTTCCACTTCATAATGGCCTGAAGTTGACTTGGTGCCTTGGTGATATTGATGAATGATAAAAATCATAAGTTGTAGGGTTCCAATCTTGTAGCACTAATCTTGGCAGTTGGTGTTAGTGTTGCTATTGGAGACATGTATTATAGTAGTAATGGTGCATGTTGTAACACCCTAGGTGACATAAAAGCTTAGGATGTCACTGTCGTTGTCTAATGACCAACAACATTGCTATGGGTAGGGTGAAATTGCTATGAATTTGGCAAGGGCGTGTCGCCCAAAGATTGCGTGATATGAGGAGTCGAAGTAGACTACCTTGGACCTAATGTATTCTATTACATAATTATCCTCTGTGACGAACGTGAAATCTAATCACAATTTTTTCTAGATTATTCATCCTGCCAACAATGTGAATAGAACTGGACATAGAACATGTTCCTAACCCTAAAAAATGCATGCCAATAGCACTTCATAAACCATAAACATAGGTCTATCCTACATGCTCGACAAATGTGCCAACATCACCTGTGTGACGTCTCCTAGCCCTAATCAACGATGATAAGAAAACCACAATCCTTCCAAACCAATGTAATGCCATATGCCACCATGAAAATCAAAATGGGGTACGACTAGCGAGTGCAGATTTGATCACCATACAACAATTCAATTACCGAAATGTTCTCCTGGTCATCACCATGTCGCTTGTGTTGCTAGAGGAAGAAGAGGGTTCAAAGAAGACGAGGAAGTGGGTTGGAGAGGGCGGGGAGGAAGATAAAATGGAGGGAAAGTTAGATGTTGAGCTTGTTCGACTGATGGTTTCTACGTCTTATAAGTCGACTGATGCTGTTGTTTTACAGTTTTACTATAAGGGCAAAAAAATATACTATAACTGATAAGTTAGCTGATAAGTTCAAGCAAACAAGTTCGTATTTGTGTACTAGCCCCACCTGACAGCTGGACCCTGCAACCATCCTATCTCCACCTGCTAAGCTGGAGTGTCACATAGGCAAAACTAGATGCGCAAACCATCCTAAATGATGAACTAGCAAAGTTTAATGTGGCAACATTACCACCTCTAGGGCTGCACACTACCTCCACGAGTCAGATGCAACCACAAGTGTGACAGCCCGCCGTTGTGGATGATGAGGCACGCCCACAAAGCGCTAGTGCCACTCCCGTGGCAACTGAATACGGGAGCTCGACCGCCAAGAACTTAAAGTGGTTCACCAAAAAGATCCCACACAAGGTTTCATCGTTTCATCGATGCTACTGTCTTGACCAGATGTAGAGGCAACACCAAAGTTATCGACCTGCAACAGGAGGATTGCCACTTAGGCGCTTTCACGCATTCCAACTTCTAAGCGAGGAGAGATGCTGGTGATGAAGCGGATGAGCTTCCTCGATAGACAGATGAGGCCTTCCACGATGTCCATGGATGCTTGTGACAATAGCTTTGACTGCCAGCTCAACTTCTCGCATGCAGAGATAATGTGGCAACTCTTCCCACACTCACAAGGAGAGCGTCCGACGCACATGCCAACACGCCTAATCGTTGATATTGGCTACGTAGTATGATTAGTAAGTAATAGTCCATAATATTCTTCTATTAGAAAGAACAGAATCCATACCCTATGTAAGGACCTGATTAGCCTAGAGGGGGGGGTGAATAGGTCTGTTTTAAAAACACTTGACAACTTTCTGTTAGCAACAGGCCGACACTGCCGGGGTGGTCGACACTGCTGCTCTCAGGGGCAGCACTGCTGGTCACCTGGACAGAATCTTGAACAATTCAAAATGTAAAGAGAGAATGTGAATTGTGTTTGAATAGAAACCTTCCTAGAGGTGTAAGGAACCTCTAGAACCACCTGAAAGTGATAGCAACACGCCCACCGCGTAGATCGGGTCCAAACTCTAGAAATCACCTTGCAAACAATATATATCAAAGTAAAGTAACAAGCATACGGTGACACAAGATTTGACTCGTGGTTCAGCTCGCCACGAAGGCTTGTCTATGTCCATGTTGTTGAGGTGCACCACACAAGGCTCAAGCTCGCCACAAAGGCTAGCTCTTTCCTCGGTCTCAAGTCAAGGGAATGAACCCTTAAGATGAGAGGCAATGTATTAGCAATATGGAGGGTGATGCAAACTTCCCTAGGCTGCCACACGAAGGAGACAAGCTCAAGGGAAACCTCTAGCCGGCTAGGAGCAAAGCTCCAAGAGTAAAGAACTCAAACCACTGGGCACCACGCAAACCAAATGCTTGTAGGAGTTGAAGATCCGAGGGAGAAGCTTCTTCTCAAGCTTGGAGGCTCAATCTCTCAAAGGTTGATTGCAAATCAATGGAGGAGAGTGGTTGAGCACCAAGGGAGAAGGGGAGAGCAAGAAGAGATCTTCTCTTTTTGTTTCACGAAGTCTGAGAATGAGAATAACTGAACTGGCCGTTGGGGGAGAGTGAGGGGGTAAGAAATACCCCGTCACTGTCCAACGGGAAGATAAGTCACGGCAGTGCCGGCCTTGGGCCCGACACTGCCGGCCTGGCAGAAACAACAAAGACGTGGATCTTGAATAGCTGGTTGTTTTGCCCTCTTATATGTGGAGGTGTGATATATTTGGATAGATATTTGCATTTGGTTTACTTGTTGGCATGCGTGTTGAATCTCTCTTAATAGTACGACATACCTAACTCAATTTCAAAGTATAAAATGAATTTAAACTCCTTTGAGCTTGTTGTCATGCACTTTTGTAATTGGAGGGGTCCGCCAACCTATTCATCAACCTCCTTAAGTTTAACCTGCTTGTCATACTTGCAAAGTCTTATTAGTCTTCTAAATATGTTGTATGTCATCAAAACCTACTTAGGGCTTGATTGCACTTTCACCCTAGTATGCCATGTTTATGGTGCGTAGTGCATCTATATTTTAAAAAAAAGGAGAGAGTGCATGTAAGCATCGTCTACGGTGTAATTCGAAAAAAGAAGCGTTGGATACTAATTTTATAGGGCGTGGGGCACACCACTTGAGTTTTGGGCTTTTTTGATTGGTGACATTGCAATTTTCGAAGTTTGGAAAAATATCATTACTATTCACCTATTTTGAAGAGCGCCATTATAATTGTTCATCTCTTTGAAGAATGCCACACTATATGTCTTTGGAGGCTCTGGACCTAGCTGCAGCGCATTGGGAATACAAGTATTTTCATATAGACGATATTGCCCTAAACTATTTTTCTCACCCTATTCACTGACATGTGTGCCCTATTTGTCATCCCTTTCGTCTCCATCTCTTATGTGGTTCTCCTTCCTGTCGGCTCCGCCAAGCCTCCTTCCCCACAACAGCGGCGCGACGAGCAGCATGGTCGGCGACAAGCAGTGGCAAGCCGCTGACAGCGAGCGAGCAGCCGGCTGCCGACGACACGACGAACACTACGAGCCTAAGCTGTGCATCGTACCTCGCCAGCCCCAAGCGACAGTGGCGCCTGTGGGGTGCGCCGTTCGCGTCGAGATCGTGGGAGGCCGGGCTTGGGAGCGCTCGCGGATGCAACAGGCGACCGGACTCACGAGAAGGAGCAGCAGTGCCAACGGTGAGCACGAGCAGCCGCAGGCCATGACTACCGACGTTTGGGAGAGGCTTGGCCGGAGGCCGAGCACACGAGCATGAGCGGATGCAGCAGGTGTCCAAGCTCGCGACAAGGAGCGACGGTGAGCGTGAGCGGCCACAGGTAAGCTGTCGGCGTCTGAGAGAGTGGGAGGTCCTGACCGGAGCTTCTACACGGCCATGGCGGGAGGCTAGACTCACGAGCTCGAGGGGAGCGGCGAGGCTGGCAGTGAGGCGCAAGCGATCGTAGGACATGCCTGCTGGTGTCAGGAGATGCTTGGGCGAAGCTCTCGCGCGTCCATGGCGTGAGGCTAGGCTCGTGAGTGCGAGCAGCAGCAGCAGGCTCGCCGTGGCAGTCCTCGAAGGATGTCGACTCACCAGTGCATTAGCAGGAGCAGGACCATTGCTTTCATGGGTTTGGGGCGTCGCCATTGGAGAGGAGGGGACCAAAGGAGTTGGCTAGAGATGGAAGAAGGATCTGACATGTAGGGTCCACACGTAGGTGAGTAGAAGTACACAGGTAGCTGGGCATTTTCATCTGTATGAATATATTATGTATTGAGGTGGGCCTAATGTCTTCACTAGCGTAGAAAATGAATAGACTCCGGTTCACTTCAAATTGTAAGAGCATCTCCAACAATTTATCAAAATTCATTTGGCAAATATCGTGATTTGACAACTTACTAAAATATATAGCAAGTGAAAAAATGGACTCTCTCAAACAGTTTGGTATAATTGTTTGGTAAAACTTTGACAAACTTGCATCAAGAACCCTGAGAGTGAAACAAAACTATTCTGTGCCCTTCCACCTCTACATACGCCGGCTATACGCTATGGTTTGCATGCGCGCATATGTGCGTTTGGAGGGGAGAGATTTTCCAAGTTGCTAAAATTTACCAAGTCGGATGACAAACTATTGGAAGGGTGATTTTTCTAGTTTTATCAAAAAATAAAGGATAGCAAGTGGGTTTAATAAACTGTTGGAGATATTCTAATGGTATCTACTCCCTCCATCCCAAATCGTAAGTCATTCCAAGAATTTTAAAGAGTCAAAGTTTATAAAATTTGACCAAATCTATATAATATGATAATAACATATTTGATATCAACTAAGTATCATTAGATTCTTTATTTATTATATTTTCATGTTATACTTATTTGATGTTATAAATCTTTATGTTTCTCTATAATATTTGATCAAACTTAAAATGATTTGACTTTCCAAGATTTTTGGAATGATTTATAATTTGAAATGAAGGCAGTATTAAATAGGTGAATTTTAATGATAGGTTTTAAAACCCGATGAATTGTAATGGTAATTTTCAAAACCCGAAGAATTGTAATGGCACCGAAAAAACCATTGAGTTTTTCCTTTTTCTCCTAGCGTTGGCCGGAGCACCTCCCAGCTCGGTCTCCAGTTGGTGGCCAGGCGCACGGGGTTCTCGGCCTCCGCCTCCGCCTCCGATTCCGATTCCGCGATGATAACCCACCATCCCTCCCTGCTTCGCCCATCTATCCTCACCCTCCGGGCCGGCGTCCTCGGCCGGCGCCCGACACCGAACGCCTTCCTGTCCACCACCGTCGCCTCTGCGCCGCCTTCTACGCCGCCTCTCCGCTTGCGGTCTCTGCGCGCCACCGCCGGTGGAACTTCGCCGGTAACAACCAAATCGAAACCCCCCTCGGGTTCTCTGCTACTCCTTGGGCCAGGCCTCGATTCAGTTGTAAATGCCTAGTTGCCTGAAAAAAAGTTGTAAATGCTTACTTGCTCCTCAGGTCAGTGGAGATGGTGGCAAACGCGCGGTGCCGCCTCCCACTCTTGGGCCCGCCCTGCTCGGCTTCGTGCGTAGCAACTTCCTCCCGCTTGGTAAGTTCTCGCTTGTATGCGATCCCAGCTGATGCTTAATCATCTTGGTATCTATGGCCTATGGGCGATTTTGTACTGCTGTTTCTGTATGTAATGCCAATTATGCAATGCTTGTCTTAATTGTGTAGTTGGACTTATGTACTCCACGACCCAAACTAGGCACATTTGACAATGCTTCAATGCATTATTAGCTCCAAATCCAAAATAGCCTTGGCATCTGTGTCATCTTGAAATTCTACTGTACAAAGCAGAAACATAGTTGATTAGCGAGAGATGGGTTTGTTTCTCTGAGTGCAGTTTGTGTGTAAATCAAGTACGATCTGCTGTTAAAAAGTTGAAGGTGCTGTGTAGACTGTAGAGACTAATCCTATAGTCCTATGTCTGTAATTGCTTTCACATTATTGCTATATGTATTTGACAAAAGCATGCTCCGATTTTGAACTTTCATGGACTGATTTGTGTCTTTCCCATTCATAAGCTCTCATCGGTGGGATCATATTGGGTCTCCTAGATCCTACTCTTGGATGCCTTGCTCACAAATACTCCATGTCAAAGTACAGCACTTTTGGGATATTCATTATCTCAGGTTCGGTTGATTAACCTGTTCGTGTGAATCCCTGTTCTATTACTTCTGTGTGCTGCTGATAGCTTCCTCTTGGCTGCATAGGACTGACCCTGCGCACTAGGGAGCTTGGTGCAGCGTTAGAAGCTTGGCCTGCTGGACTATATGGACTAGTATGATCTTATGTTTGTTCTGTGGCTATCAGACTTGCATGTTCTAATATCATTCTGTGGAACAACTATAAATATGTTGGAATAAAGTTCTCATTCTATATGGACTAGTATGATCTTATGTTTGTTCTGTGGCTATCAGACTTGCATGTTCTAATATCATTCTGTGGCACAACTATAAGTATTTTGGAACAAAGTTCTCACTCCCATTTGATCCAAGGCATAATTCAAAGAAATTCCATGCCATTGATTTATTACCAGGAGTACTAATTGCCTTTCTGGTTGTTTTTGGGATACCAGTTCCCATACTTCTATTGGTCATCAATGAAGCACCCTCAATAAGTTTGCTAATGTCTTCTATTATTGTATATAATAATTGCAGGGATCTATTTTGCTGTTTACACCCTTTCTTGCTCAGTTTATTATGCAAGTTCAGTTCTCCCTCGTGAATTTATCACTGGTAAATTGGTCAAACACATGCCTGCTTTTCATGATGGATTTTCTGTTCTCATCCCACCATTTTTGATTAACTCATACTTTTGTGCTCATTATAGCTTGTTTTGTTTTTGCATCTTACAGGGTTAGCTATATTTTGCTGCATGCCAACAACACTATCAAGTGGAGTCACACTAACACAGGTACTACTTAATACTTATCCCTATTATCTACTAGCATGCAATACCACATATTTTCTCATATAGCTGTACTAGCATTACAATCTAATAAAATGTTTTGTTACCACTATGCAGCTTGTTGGCGGCAACTCTGCACTTGCTCTTGCAATGACAGTTGCATCCAATTTACTTGGCATTATAATTGTAAGCAAAATTTTACTGTAATTTTTTTGTTTATGGGCAACTGGCATAAGTAATTAACTAACCCTATAATTCTTGGATGTAAAATGCTGAGCAGCTGATGGTAGCAAGATGTTACTTTTCTTGTGTTTCAAGCCGAATGTGATTGCAATCATGTGGTTCTTTTTTGTTTACATGTAAAATGAATATCCAGTTATCCACTGATATGATGGTTTATGAAATTTGAGTATGACCCACCAGTCCTCAAACATGCAAACAAAAAAACTGAATTATAGACTAAAATATTGTAAATGTTAATTTTTTTCTATAAACTTGGTCATAGTTAGATAAGTTCTCAGGACAAAGCCAAAACGGCTTAAATTTTGAAACTGGGTGAGTTTTTTTTACTAGTAATTTTTGATAAAGTAATTGCTGGTCAAAGGCTTGTTCTAATGAAATAGTTAGATAAGTTTGACTCAGGACCAAGTTAAATTGACTTAAAATTTGAAACTGGCTGCATATTTTGTAATTTTTAACAAAGTAATTGCTGGTCAAAGGCTTTCTCGAATGAAATGAATAATGAATTATACTCCCTCCATCCCACATTATAAGACCTCCCAAGAATCTTGGAGAGTCAAAGTATCTTAAGTTTGACCAAACTTATATGACAATATAATAACATTTATGATGTCAACTAAGTATCATTAGCTTCGTTATCAATTATAGTATGCTTATTTGATGTCATAAATATTTATACTTTTCTCTATAATTATTGGTCAAACTTGAGATGCTTTGACTCTCCAAGATTCTTGGAATGTCTTATAATTTGGGATGGAGGGAGTACATTTTATTTCAAATGGTGGATGTCTAGATTATGAGCAAGCCTTTTTTTCTATGTATAATAATTTATTGAAAGGTGAAAAAACATTCTATGCTGAGCAATCTTGTCATTCGTCTTGTGATCATGGAATCAGGTACCTCTTTCTCTTGCAAAATACATTGGCACTGGTGTTGGGGTTTCCTTGCCTACTGAGCAATTATTCAAAAGTCTGGTCACCAGCCTTCTAATCCCTCTTATTGTAGGGAAGGTTTGTGGTTATTCATATCTTTGTACTCCACGACGTACCTTACTATTTCATCTCAACACAATAGTACTGCACCCATTATGTCCAGATCAACTTTCAGTTTAATCTTTGGATGTAAAAACAACAGGGCTTATTCTGAGTGTCATGTAAACTACCTTTCATGATCAATATAATCTGGTAAGCATGATTTGTTTGTCGGATGTTTAGGAGCACAATTTAGGCAAGGTCTTCATTTCTTTTTGTAGAATGTGTTATCACTTATTACACTTGAATCACCTGACTGCAATATGCAAAGGATAATTTGAACTCCTCTAACTTAGGTGCTTATAATGTTTTTCTGTTTAATTTTGAATTTACTCTCTCTGTTTCTTAAACAAGAAATAATTCAATTCACCATCTATCCCATGTTTTACTTAAAGTGTAATACGTCCTTGGACGTATGGGGGTGATTGGGCTGTGGAAGGGGGTGGCAGCGGCTATGGTGGAGGGCGGCTGGTGTTGGGGGCTGCTGGGCAGGGTGCTGGCGCAGGGAAGGCAGAGGGCGGCGGCAGGGAGCTGGCGCAGGCAGGGAGGAGGAGGAGAAGACCGAGGCTTAGAAGGGGAAGGGATAGAGGAAGGAGCAATAGCTCTTTTCTTGCTTAATCTCAATAGAGTACATCTCCCCTATATTTATAGTCCCTAATAGACTTGACTCCCAAGCAACCTACTAGAGGTTTCCTTATAGATTGGATCCTCTTTCTATTCTAATCCTTTCCCTATTCTAACTATCCTTTCCTTTATTTAATTCCCCTTCCTAACAAATCAATCATATTCTTCCTAATTTATTGCCAGCGGTTACTGTAGCGCGTGGTTACTGTAGTGCGCGGTACTGTAGCGCGGCGGCCGCCGCCGCCGTTTCTGGGTGCGCCGCCTCCTGCTGGCGCGTGGCCAGCCTAGGCCCCTCCTGGGCCTGCCGCCTGGGCCATCTGGTGGCATACGTGGCCAGCCTAGGCCCCTCCTGGGCCTGCTGCCTGGCCCCCTCCTAGGCCTACCATTAGGCGCCTGGCCCCCACCTGGGCCTACCATTAGGCGTGTTACATAAAGACTATTGTGCCATCTTGAAATATCTGAAGCTTCCTGGAGACACTTATGATGGTTTGTTCTTTGTCAGGTTGCTCGAGAAACCTCAAAAGGTGTGCAAACTTTAATATCTCCAGTTTTTGACAGTCTCTCCAGGTTATTAATGTTAATTATCATTCATGCATCTCTTATTTAGGTATTGCTGATTTTGTTGATGGAAATCGACAAGGCTTTTCAGTTGCAAGTGCTGTTCTCCTCAGCCTAGTATGTCTCCAGTTCACATGTTCTTTACTTGCTCTGTAGAAAATGTTGCTTGTAGTCACGATAATTCATAATAAGTGAAGAAAACTGTTTTTTTTATATAATCAGTAACATCTGGCTCCCTTGATTTTTTTGAACATGAAAGACAGCAGGGGAGGCCCTCAGTGTAGGATTTTTATTAAAAAGAAGAAACTGTAGTGTCCTTCAGCATGTCATGCTTTTGGGTCCATATATATAGTGTTTCCAGCCCAATTAGCCAGCCCTTTTGGCAAAGCGAGTACAAGAGGGCAACTGATGCATGCATAAACCTATTCTGCATGATGTTTATTATTAGTGAGTATTTGGGCTCTGTGTTGATCCAATCATATAATGAGATCACTACAGAAATCAACTTTAAAAGTTTAAATAGAGCAGAACTGAGAACGTTTTGGTATGGGAGAAAGATTTTTGGAGTTGCGCTTTAGTTTATGTTGCTTTTGTAGTTTGCATCAATATATTGCATGCCATGCCTTGTGATCCATGGACTTCAGTTCTGAAATATTTCATTTGACAGGTCCCATGGATTCAAGTAAGTAGATCAAGATCACTGATCTTATCTGTTCAAGTAAAATCCTTTGCTGTCGCCGTTACTATTGGAGTGTACGTTTACCATATAAGTTTATCACAGTGAGAATGTTTGTAAATCTTGTTATGTGGATGTGGAATCAAATACTTAAGGGTGGATGAAGATTAATCTAATTTTTTCTTGTTCTCTATCTATGAAAAAGCTCATGTTTTTGTTATTTTTTACCTTGATTACTGCACAAGTATCGTGCTTGAAGCCTTGAACTGCTATTCTTCTCAGTTACCTATCAAACTATTATTGCTGTTTCAACTTCCACCTAACATTCAGTGTGATGCATGAGTACACAACTATTTTTTTCCCCAAAACACTCGACTTTACTGATAGGCATGCTTGCTAAGATGCTGATCCAGATGGCAATTTGATATATCAAGCAACCTACTGTTATTCAGTGTCATCTGTCATGCTAAAGTAGTGCTAACTGTATACTTATTCTGTTGTCTCTGTCTTGTTCTGGGTTTCACACTAGATTGTAATACTTGCTACTCCAATTCCAGTGTTACTAAATAACCATCAGTCAGGATTGAGTCAATACTCCCTGTCCCGATAAAACAGAAAAGAAGTAAAGAACTATGGGACTACCCTTCTTCAATAGTTCTTAACTGATTCCTCACTTGTCAATGGTGTTGCTTAGTCTTTTCGTTTCTTTTCCTCCAATATAAACTGCAGCGTTGTTGTGTCTTCAGCTACACCTGAACACATTTCTTTTCACAGGCTTCTTCATCTTGCTCTGCTGGCTTTCAATGCTGCTATGTTGGAGATCTTGTCACGTCTTGAACAAAAAGGGAAGTCGGTCTTTGCAAAGAAAGAGTATGCACGAGCTGTTATTTTGGTGGCCAGTCAGGTCAGTCTTCATCATCATTAAAAGAAATAGAAAGCCTGTGAATGATACAAATCAAATTCCTGCTGCTGACCATATGGCGGGCCTGTCTGATATTGCTATCTAGCCAAGGACCAAGGTGTTGGCAACTGTTACTGTCATGCTTTGGATCGCAGTGTAGTGTAGTGTGAAGTGGGTGTTCTAGAGGGGTCTTCTAACATAATCCAAACTTAATGTGCAAGGCAGAGCTTAGTCAGCCAGCAAGCCAAAGACAAGTGATTTTTTTGCTAGCTAACCGTTACCACACCTTAGGGTGTTTTCAAAACGGTGGTGACTACTTTGGATGCTTTCTACGGGGTTTTCATGTTTCCACCGAATAGGAGGTTTGCCATGAATATTTTACTGTGCTTCTGTCCATTGCTGGCCTAGTTATCGCAATAATGGCCACCCATCTGATACTGGATTAGAAGCAGTTTGGGAAACCTTCTTGGAAGGAAGAAGTCTATTTTTGGCCATCGAACTATCACCTGAGTCTGATTTTGGCCATCCAACTCCAAAATCAGATATCTATGACCATCAAACAATTAAAACCAGACAACTTTTGCCATAAATCTGGTTTCAAAGGTGTTTTATGAAACAAGTACCATTTTTTTTTCTAAAAGTGTAATATTGATGCTCTACTTAGAGTTATTTGGATCTTGTTCCTGTTTCTAGTGTTTTATTGCTCGTAGTCATGACCAGTATTTATTATAATTATCGTTTTGCGCTATATTAGACCAAGAGATCAATGAATAGGATCTAATGGATTCCAAGTACATGGATCATAAAGGTGATGCCAACCTCATATATGCCATGCTCCTCCACATATAGATCCTATTTAGGCATTGCATAGCCCATAGCTACTGCTTTACTTTATTTTGGTTACATGACTAGGTAATAGGTTTCAAATAAGGCAGGGGCTCAAACATCATGCAATCAACTAATCAAGCAATCAACATAAAGTAAAACTGCAAATGACAATTTAAATAAATAACAGTGGTAACTACGAGCAATAAAACAATAGCAACAAGAACAAGTACAAGATCCAAGTAACTCTGAATAGAGCCAATAGATAGATTGTATTTCTAGAAAGAAATTGGTACCAGTTTTGTTAATTTTCAATTTAAAATGAATTATTTATGAATTTTTAGATGGCCACAAATATCTGTTCGAATCCAATTTGTTATTGAAATTGTTCCAAGACACTAGTAGTTAAAGATGAAGTTGCTATTCTGCTTTCATGGGATGAAAATATTTGCTGGCTTTCTTCTTATTCCTGTAGAAAACATTGCCAGTGCTGGTTGCTGTGGTTGAGCAACTTGGAGGAGCATTCGGGGAGTCTGGATTTCTGGTCATCCCTTGTGTTGCCGCACACATTAACCAGGTTCTCATTGGAAAGACAGTATTGCTATGTCACTTGTATTCTCTTAGGACCATTTCTAATGTCTGCAACACTCTGCAGATCATTATTGATTCGATCATAGTAAATTGGTGGTGCCAGAAGGATCAACAATTTACTTCTGCAAAGTAACTTCAGAATTCGATTTCGGTGTGTAACACAGGGAATCAGTCAGGAGCTCTCGTGATGCTAAAGCAAAATGAGATCTACATGTTCAATTGTTTGTAATGAAAGCAGTCATATCAAGATTGTTTTACACAGAAATGCTTTCGTGCCAGAAGAAACGATATTATGCCTTTCCTCCACAATCTTCAGATTTCTTCCTCTCAATGTTTTTGGATAGTTGAATAAAAAAATGAAAAAAAATGTAATTGTACTTGTCATCCAGGAAGTTCAATAACAAGGAAGAATTGCTGACTGCAAAGCTAATTTTGTGAAGATCATTATACGCTTTAATTTCATAGCATCTTTCAGCCTGATCTTCAGTTTTTCGCATTATCCTCTGGGTAGCCATTGAGGCCCACTCCATGGTACTAATTTTTTCTTTATGTGGATGCTAATAAACCTTCCAAACTATAATGGATTCTGGGAGCCATGGCAACAACAGCTGGCCTGTAGAGCAGCAATACTACTCTGCTTAGGAGGTGACTGGAGCAGATAACTGTGGGATGGTACTCCCTTTTGTAGCCACAATTATGTTGCAATCTAACCTCCTATTAACTATCTCTTTTCTGTTCAGATCATCCAACATATCCATTTCATTTCAGAGTGCAGTATTCTGTGGTGCTGTGAGCATAGCAGAATGCTGATCCTACTCAATCTGTACAAAGCTCGTGACCATTGAAACCGGCAATTTTTATGGACAGCCTCCAAGTCGCTGGTTTTCCGGGACTACATAACATTGGCAATGGCAACGGTTCATCTTTCTTTGGGCAAAAGCTGGGATGTGGGATGAGAGATTCAGCTTGGCCTTTGACAATTCTTTGGGCAAAAGCTGGGAGGTGGTATGTCTGAGAGATTCAGCCTGCTGTTGCCTTTGACAAGATGTGTAGTGTCCTGATTGTTCACCTGGTGTACGGAACCTGAGGACACGAGTCATGTATCGACAGATGGTGTGGTTCTGGTGCAATGGACGTGGACGGATCCGTGGGGCATGCGCCAGGAGCCGACATCTATGTGCTGCTGTTCTAGGCCCTGTTGGAGGAGAACAATGGCTCCGGTGCTGGTACTTGCAGTGCAGGGCAACTTGGTACCATTGACACATGGGCTTTGTACACACGTATGATCATCTCCAGCTTGTACTGTTAACTGTTGTGTCCTGATGTGCCGACAGCTGTTGCCCACTTTCTTTTGTACAGACAAAAGTGTTAACTGGAGCAGCAAGCACATCTGATGCTCCGATCCACGGTAGCATATTCCAGCCATGTCAAATATCGGCTACCATGTAAGCTCAGTATCGAAGCCAGGAGCGAAGTAGAACTAGAAGGCGTGTGCAGTGTGCTTGGGCTTGGGCGGGCAGCAGTAATGCATCAGCTGATTCATCGCGGCATCAAGAGCAGAGCTTTGCAGTCCCTGAAGCATGTCCATTGGAGTGGTTGGGACTCTGGGAGATTTTGCTGCAGTGTCCACTTTGAAGAGCTCCGATGCATGCACCGGAGACTGGACGCATGCAGCTCTATTCTAACCCTACGCGTCTTTCTTTGGTCCACACATCGGAGTCCATGATGTCTGCAGCTGCAATTGACAATGGGTTCTTGTCTACTTATAAAACAGAGAAATATTATAAAGGGAGCAGGCAGATCGCATCCACCTCGTACAGACTCATGGGTGTAGATAATTCACGGATTTGCCTGTGGTGTGCTCTCCATCACCCTGTCGAGATGGGGGGTGGGACGGGGGAGGCTGCCGAGATGACCTCAGGCATCGACACGTCGGTAGGCTACCGGGTTTCGCGTGGAGCTAGACTCTGAGGAATGCCCTGTGGCAAGGACCAATTTACCCTATCAAATCCGTGCCTTGTCCCGCTCCCGCCATGTTCGTCTTGTGGCCACCTTGGTTCCAGCGCCTGTGCACACTTCCTCGCCTGCAATGCTCTGTACTTGGTCTGGTACACGGACACGGCCTTCCTGGAGGGAGATGAGGTTGCCAGCTGCCTCAGCGTGACTAGCTGCCTGTTCATTTTTTTCACTTGTGTTTATCATGCCATCTTTCTTTTTGGAGCACATGTGCTGTTTATGTTTGCATTACCTTTGCATCTATCTAACCATTGTATTACGTTTCCATAGGTCCTGCTTTGCTTCACTAAAAGTACTCGTACTATGCATGTGGTATCCTGGCATCGGAACAGGCGAATTACCAGTTTACCACGTGAGGAGGATTTGACTGAATTTTCTAGGAACTGTTTACCGGCATGAAATGGCCGAGCTCAGGTACGGTATTCGTACAACACGCATATTGTTGTGGAATTTGATGCGTTGCTTCCATTGAAATGTGACTTGGCGTTGGCTTACCGTGTTATCACTAAAGTGCACCGACAACCCCTAAACTTGCGCCGTTGTCTTGGTCCTTAATTTTGTTCATCTGTGTCATTTCAGTCCATAAATATGTAAATTAACCATTTGATCCTTAAACTTATTCAGTTGTGTCATCCTGGTCCCTGAATTTAGTTTTCAGTCTCATTTGGATCCAAACAAATCGATCTAAAGACTTGTCATTAAAAAAAGATTCATAACTTTTTCATATGAACTCAAATGTAGACAAACTTTATATAAAAATTGTAGCCCTCGATGTAATATATAAATTTGTAGTTGAAAAGTTTTTAAATTAAAACTGCTTAGGGTATTGAAATGGTTTAATTAAATTTGTTTTTCAAAATTTGTAGCTTTTAAAATTAAATTTGGGATAATAAACAATTTCAAATTAAAAAGTTTTTAACTACAAAGTTATAGATCATATTGAAAACTATAACTTTCATATGGACTATTTCAATATCCAATATTATTTGATAATTTTAAATTTCAAAATTTATAAATTTATAATAATATTTTGAGACCATAAATAGTTTTAAATTTTAAACTATAAAGTTGTAGATTGTGTCGAGGACTACAATTTTAATATAAAATTTGTCTTAATTTAAGTTCATAGGACAAAGTTATGAACTATTTTTTGATATCAAGTTTTTAGATCGTCCTGTTTGGACTCGGATGAGACTCAAAATCAAGTTTAATGACAGGAATAACATAATTGAACAAGTTTGATGATCTAAATGGTCAATTTGCAAGTTTAGGAACAGAGATGACACAACTGAGCAAGTTTAGGGACCGAGATGACACCAATGAACAAGTTTGAAGATCCATACAATCGATTTGTGATTTTAGGGACCGGGATGACAAAAAACACAAGTTTAAAAGCCGCCGATAATCTTAATTATTTTGAATTTATGCTGCACTACATCTCAGGTAAACTTGTAGGATTGTCTGTGCTGCTGATATCATTCTTCCTATGGTAGCATAACATGACTCCTGATGTTGGCTAGAGCGCTACTAATTTTTAGTGATTTTTTTGACCCGTGTTTCATTAAGTTTTACAACATCGACGAACTCCGTTCGTTTCATGCACACTAGCAAGACGCTAGCATGCATGACTAGTCAGGATTTGTCGATCAACTAAAGTAAAAGCCTAGCAGATACGACATAATTAAAGGACTATATGGCCATGGATACAACAAGATAAAAGAATTGGGACCAATTTGCCTACTCGACGTCCGTCGCTCCATGGCTTTCTGCCATCTATAGGGAGTATTGGCGTGGCGAAAGTCGGCTGAAACTCCATAAAGGACGCCCCGTCTCGACCTCAAACCCAACTTTTTCAAGAACAACTTTCTTGTCTGGGTGACCGGCTTCATTGCTCTTAGCAGCTAAACGAATTCTTTAGTGAGTGAAATGGATGTTAACTACTCCCACCCTCCATTCCAAATTTTAAGTCGTCCTAGCTTTCCTTGAAAAGCCAGAGCGACTTGCAATTTGGAAAAAGTATTAGGATTTGCTATAATTAACTCCTGATATAAAGAAGGTTAATTTCAACATTTGCCTGAGTGTGTTGCAACACAACCAATCCTACCAGACATGGTCTCTTGTCATCTATCGGTTTCTTGCTTTACTAGAGAAAAACACCTAACATATATAACTCTAATTAGAAGGCACGCCAAAGACCATATATATGGTACTATACAAATATCTCACAAATGGAAAAGGTCATCAATATTAAAGAGGTTATCGATATTATGACGAAAAAGACTGGGGAGATCACCACAGTGCCCAAATTTTTTTTATAAATAAAAGATTAGAGTGGTTCTTACATGGGGTTAACTGAAAACATTTAAACAAGCACAGAAGGCTGACCTCAGGTCTCCTTTAAACCTAATTGACTGAAGATTACATTGGAATTTAAAATTTGCTAGCCAGGTATTGAAGTTTGGTTGCTTTCCATGGAAAATCTTGTCATTCCTGATTCTCTAAATTTCCCATGCCGCGATCATAACAAGGTCCATAAAGAATGGGAGGTTAGAATTGGCTCTTGCTTGGGCGAAGTGCTGGAAGAGTCCAAGTTCTTCCCACTGAATTTGGAGACTTTGCTAGCAACGCCTGGCAAAGTTGCATGAGAATAAAAGGTGCTCTAAATCTTCCACTGGTCTAAGAGGGCAAAGCACACATTATTCATCGTTTTGTATTATGCAGTGTCTTCTCCCGAGCATATCCTTCGGTGTTCAACTAATCAACCAAAATTAGCCATGCAAAACAACCAAAATTAGCCATGCAAAAAGTTTAATTCTGGTAGTGCAGTTGGCTTTCCAGATCCATTCGAAAGTTGGTTGAGTGTCAACATCTCTGTTCAAGAGAACAGCTGAAAGAGCTAGTTGACATGACATTGAGTACTAGATTGATGGCTTATGAGGTACTCCCTCCATTCCAAATCGTAAGTCATTCCAAGAATCTTGGAGAATCAAATCATTTTTAGTTTGACCAAAGATTATAGAGAGAAATATAAAGATTTATGATATCAAATAGGTAAAGTATGAAAATATATAACTAATAAAGAATCTAATGATACTTAGTTGGTATCAAATATGTTATTATCATATTATACAAATTTGGTTAAACTTTATAAACTTTCACTAGTACAGAAACCACCTTTGGCTGATTTCCAAAAACGGCTTTAGCCCCGGTGGAAATTGCGCCCGGGGCTAAAGGGACCTTTAGCTCCGGTTGGTAACACCAACCGGGACTAAAAGTCCCCTCTCAACGGCTCGTTAGTCAGACATTGTCAGGGGGACTTTTAGTCCCGGTTGGTGTTACCAACCGGGGCTAAAGGTCCACCTTTAGCCGCGGTTGGTAACACCAACCGGGGTTAGACCTTTAGCCCTGGTTTAAGGCACAAACCGAGGCTAATTCGGGGCCTTTAGTCCCGGCTGGTTCTATGGACCGGGACTAAAGGTCCCCCCCTATTTGAACTCTCTTCCTCCCCTTGCCCGAGCCCGAGAGCTCATTTCTTCCCCTCTCTGTTCTTGCTCTTGTTCTTGGTGTTCTTCATTGTTCTTCATCTCCTCTTCGGTCATTGCTTCATTTGATCACTTCTACGCCTCCATCGACTCGTTGAAAGGTTACTATCTTCAACCTCTCATGTTTTAGCGGCAACATATATTGTTTCTTGTTCTAGATGTGATTTTTCTTTATGATTTTCTTTTTTTGCCATTTTAAGTTTCATTCACTTGACATTGTTTGAAGATTTTGAACAAGACAACTAAAATTAGTATTCTAAGTATACACCTTTCATTTCTAGGGTATTATATGTTCCACATTTCAAGATTAGTTTAGCTTAGTTTGAGAAATATATAGATTCTTATTAGGATATTATTAAATGATGAATTTATGGTGGATTGTTCTTGATTTATATATGTGCCACTTGAGCTCAAAATAATTATATATGGAACAATTTTAGCTACCTAGAATACTTTAGTTGTATACATGGTCAATTTTAGTTGTTTTATTTTCTTTGTTTAGAATATAAGGAATTTATAATATCTAGTTTGAAAAATGAGTATAGAGAGTAGATGACAACTGCTTCGGAACACTCGGCCTCTGATCGGGTTCCAAAGCGACTAAGGCCAGACCTCCCTCTCATTACCTGTGGCAAGTCTATGCAAAAGACTGTGAAAGAGTACCGAGTGAGGAAGCGGGTCCCAACAACGGTCGGATCTTCTATAAGTGTCCAGATCACAATGTGAGTTATATATTTTGTCACATTTGATGGTTATGGTTAATTTGTACCTATATTTTCTGATGATTTTGATTAAAGTATTGATTTTTATTTCTATTTTCAGTGGGATGACACTGGATGTCGCGGCTGGTACTGGGAGGAAGAGTATGTTATACACATCGCGAAGGCTACGAAGGCTGATGAGGCAGTGAGCCAGCTCAAGAAGTCTGTCGATGCTGAGCAGAAGAATAATGATTTGTCTGCTTTAGTTGGGATTGGTCGGGAGATCATTATGCTACTAAAGTGCATTTTAGGTTTTCTGTGTATAGTGCTAGTGGTCTTAGCATACGCTATGTCGAGGCTTTCATAGAGAATACATTAGTATTTGTATGAATCGGAAATGACACATGATGGTGTTCCATCTCGATCATGTTATTTTAATGGAGACGACCTTTCGTTCGGTATTTTATAATTTCATTTTTGAGCAAAATGAGAAATTTAATTATGTTTTGGGTCATATAATGCAGACGATGACACGCGATTGGATGTACAATGTTGATCGCCGCTCCAAAGAGTTCTTTGATGGCGTGCATGGTTTCTTAAGAGCGGCTGAGGCAAACAAGCGGAATGGTAATTTCATGTGTTGTCCATGCACCTCGTGCAAGAATTTGAAGGAATATTCTAGCTCAAGGACTGTTCACTCACACTTGTTGAAGTCAGGTTTCATGTCAAACTATATTTGTTGGACCAAGCATGGAGAAACCGGAATTATGATGGAAGAAGACGAAGAAGAACAATTGGACCCTGACGACATTATTGCTCAATATGGTGACTTCAATGATACTGCAATGGATGAAGCAGAAGAAGAGGAGGCAGGGGCAGGGGTAGAGGACACACTCTCTGAAGATGATGGTCTTGGTGAAGTCATTCGTGATGCACAAAGAGATTGTGAAAGTGAAAAAGAGAAAGCTAAGTTTGACTGCATGCTAGAGGATCACAAGAAACTACTATACCCGAGCGCCAAAGATTGGCAAAATAAGTTGGGTACAACACTGGAGTTGCTACAATGGAAGGAAAAAAAATGGCATATCCGACAAGATATTTGGGCAATTACTCAAGATTAATAAAAAGATGCTTCCGAAGCCTAACGAATTGCCTACCACTACGTACGAAGCAAAACAGGTCGTGTGCCCTCTGGGATTAGAAATCCTGAAGATACATGCATGTCCTAATGACTGCATCCTGTACCGTGGCAAGGACTACGAGAATTTGGATGAATGCCCCGTATGTAAAGCGTCGTGGTATAAGATCAGGCGAGATGACCCAGGCAATGTTGAGGGCGAAGAGCGTCCTATGAAGAAAATCCCTGCCAAAGTTATGTGGTATGTTCCTATAATACCCGCCCTGAAACGTCTGTTTAGAAACAAGGACCATGCAAAGTTGTTGCGATGGCACAAAGAAGACCGTACGACAGACAACATGTTGAGACACCCTGCTGATGGGTCCCAGTGGAGAGCAATTGACAGAGAATTCCCAGAGTTTGCAGAAGACGCAAGAAAATTAAGGTTCGGATTGAACACCGATGGTATGAATCCTTTTAGTGAGCAGAGCAGTAGTCATAGCACTTGGCCTGTTACTCTATGTATCTACAACCTTCCACCATGGTTATGCATGAAGCGGAAGTTCATTATGATGCCGCTGCTGATCCAAGGCCCGAAGCAACCTGGCAACGATATCGATGTCTTCCTGAGGCCCTTAGTTGAGGAACTCCTGCTTTGATGGAGCAAACCAGGTATACATGTGTGGGATGAGTACAAACAGGAACACTTCGACCTGCGAGCATTGCTGTACGTAACAATCAATGATTGGCCTATCCTAAGTAATCTTTTAGGACAGACAAACAAGGGATATAATGCATGCACACACTGTTTTGATGACCTTGACTCTGTATACCTGAAAAAAATGTCGAAAGGTCGTATACCTTGGCCATCGTCGTTTTCTTCCTAAGAATCACCAAGCCTGAAAAAAGAAAAGCATTGTAAAGAAGAAGTGAAACGAACCAAACCTTACAACCAAACTGGAGAGGAGGTACTTGATATGGTCAAGGCTGTGCAAGTAGTCTTTGGAAAGGGAGAAGGGGCCGTACCAGTTCCAAAAGATGCTAATGGACGCGCACCCATGTGGAAGAAGAAGTCCATATTTTGGGAGCTACCCTATTGGCATGTCCTAGAGGTCCGCCACACGATCGACGTGATGCACTTGACAAAGAATGTTTGTGTGAACCTGCTAGGATTCATGGGTGTGTATGGAAAAGGCAAAGATACACTTGAAGCACGACAGGACTTGCAAGACATGAAAGAACAAGACAACCTGCATCCAGAGAAGACAGAAGATGGACGCCATTATTTAAAGCCTACTAGCTATACTCTTAGCAAAGAAGAGAAGGAAAGCATGTTTGAATGTCTAAGCAGCATCAAGGTCCCATCTGGATTTTCCTCCAATATAAAGAATATAATAAATGTGTCAGAGAAAAAATTCCTAAACTTAAAGTCTCATGACTGCCACGTGCTTATGACGCAATTGCTTCCGGTTGCGTTAAGAGGAATTCTACCTCCACATTTACGTCCAGCCACTGTGAAGCTATGTGCATTCCTCAATACAATTTCTTAGAAGGCAATCAATCCAATGGAACTAGCTGCTCTACAGAATGATGTGGTCCAGTGCCTTGTCAGCTTTGAGTTGGTTTTCCCTCCATCCTTCTTTAATATCATGGAACACCTCCTAGTTCACCTGGTCAAAGAGATTAGTATTCTCGGTCCTGTGTTCCTACACAACATGTTCCCCTTTGAAAGGTTCATGTGAGTCCTGAAAAAATATGTTCACCAACGTGCTCGCCCAGAAGGAAGCATCGCCAAGGGCTACGGGACAGAGGAGGTCATTGAGTTCTGTGTTGACTATATTCCCGACCTTGACCCAATTGGTGTTCCTAAATCAAGACACGAGGGGAGACTTAGTGGGAAATGAACACTAGAGAAGAAAACATATATCGGTACGAGGGATGATTATTTCAACAAAGCACACTACACAGTTCTTCAAAACTCCTCCATGGTGGAGCCGTATGTCGAGGTACACAAGAAGTTCCTACGATCAGAGTTTTCAGGGAAGAATGAAGCTTGGATTATGCGTGAACACATGAAAACTTTTGGTGATTGGTTGCGCAAAAAATTTGTTGGTGATGACAGTATTGATGACCAACTGTATTTCTTGGCTAGACAACCATCATGGCACATCCTCACGTACAAAGCCTATGAGATAAATGGAAATATATTTTACACGGTAGACCAAGATAAAAGGAGCACCAACCAAAACAGTGGTGTCCGCGTAGATGCCATTGACCCAAATGGAAAAAATGCAAACATATTATGGCCGCATAGTTGATATTTGGGAACTATTTTAAAGTCCCTTTGTTTAAGTGCCAATGGGTGAAGATGACCGGAGCCGTGGTAACAATTGACAAGGATTATGGGATGACAACAGTGGACCTCGACACTATTGGGTACAAAGACGAACCATTCGTCCTTGCTGCTGATGTGAATCAGGTGTTCTATGTAAAAGACATGTCTACAAAACCAAAGAAAGAAAAAAACGATGACAAATCAATCATCAATGAGCCCAAGCGTCACATAGTTCTTTCAGGGAAAAGAAATATTTTGGGAATTGAGGACAACTCAGACATATCAGAACTTTACGAAAGGGATGACTGAATTGTGCCATTCAGTGTGACCAAAGACCCAAGCATAATTCTAAATGCCGAGGACACTCCATGGTTACGGCATGATCATGACCAAGGGACATATGTCAAGAAGAAGATCACTAATGTGCCCGCTTGATGTAGCTAGCTTAGCAGTGTGATGTGGATCAAGTGACATATGTATTGGGCATTTTGGTCAAATAAATAAAGATCTACATTTGTTAGTGATCAAATTAATGTTTACTAATACTTCTTTTGTAGTCATTTAGTGACTAATGAAGATCTACATTTGTCAGTGAAAAAGTTTAGTTCTAAAATGAATGATCTTGATGAGTTATAAAACCTTTGTATTCAAAAGTTTTTCATATAGGGTCATTTAGTGTCTCATTAACAATTTTCTATTTAAGGGTACACTTAAAGGTTGCATAATTGGACAATGAATGGTGAAACACAAATAGTTTAACGTTAAAATAATGCATAAACTAATTTCCTGTTGGTAACCAAGCATTTTTTTAATTGAACAATATACTTTTGCATTAACCAAATTCTAATGGTTAGTTACATTTATATTTGATATTATAAAAAAGGTAAAAGATTTTATGTTATACATTTTTCTAGTGTATAATAAAGCAAAAGGAAATTTAATGGTTATTTTTAAAAAAAATTTTGGTATGTATTTAATTTATTATGCAATTTACAAGACCTAGAGCAATTTATATAGATATTAAACTATATACAAATACCAAAACCCTGAAATCTGGAAAGTAAATTTGGTTTGGCGCCTAAACATGGCTTTAGCCCCGGTTGGTAATACCAACCGCGGCTAAAGGTGGCCTTCCTATATAAGGGCCGCGACCGATCTGTCTTCCTCCTCCCCTCTGTCTTCGTCGATCTCTCGCACACGTACAATCGCGCGCTGCGGCCCTTCTTCCTCCAACCGCCGCCACGCTGTCGGAGGAGCCCGCCGCCGTCCGAGCGCCGTCGTCGGAGCGCCGTCGGAGGAGCCCCGCACTGGCCCCGCACCACCTCGCCGCCTCGCGATGCCTCGCTCGGCTCGCGCCACCGCCGGCCGCGCCGCGACCTCGTCTTCCTCCAACCGCCGCCACGCCGTCGGATCGGAGGAGTTCGGCCGCCGCCGTCCAAGCGTCGTCGGAGGAGCCCCGCACCGGCCCCGCGACACCTAGCTCGCCGCCTCGCGACACGTTGGCCCGCCACCACCGCGCAATTCCGGCCGGCGGCGCCGCCACCACCGCCGCGCCCAAGCCCGCACGCCGTCGTCGGAGTCTGGCCGTCGTTGGAGTCTGTCGCGCGCCCTTTCCGGCCACCCGCGCCTGAGCCCGCCGTTGAAGTCTGCAGTCGGCGCCGCGTTGAAGCAGAGAAAAAGAAAGAAAGAAAGAAGAAAGAGAAAGAAGAAAAAGAAAGAAAGAAAGAAGAAAGAGAAAAAGAAATTAGAAAGAGAAGGTGAATTTAGATATGGATTTGTTAGTCTTAGCAAATTGATTTAGTTTTAGTTATATATTTTAGACTTAGCAAATTGATTTAGTTTTAGTTATATATTTTAGTCTTAGCAAATTGATTTTAGTCTTAACAAATTGATTACTAGATGGATTTGTTAGAGAAATATTGACCTTATTAATTCCATTATTGCTAGAAAACATGTATATATATGATTTGATATATAGATGGATTTGTTAGAGAAATATTGACCTTCCATTATTTATATTACTAGATGGATTTCTAAACCCTATAGATATACATCATAAGTGTCTACCCTAAACCCTAAACACTTTTATTACACACACTACTTAGTGTTACCCTAAACCCCTAAGTGTGTACCCTTTTATTAGCAAATTATTACCATAAGTGTCGATTTGATATATATGCGTCTACCCTAAGTGTTACACACTTGTTTAGGGTTTACACACACACACACACACACACACACACACACTTGTTTAGGTTTACACACACACGCACACTTGTTTAGGGTTTACACACACACACACACTTGTTTTGGGCCGGTTTGCAGACACACACAATCACACACACACACACACATACTTAGTGTCTACCCTAAACCCCTAAGTTTATAAACCCTATAGATATACATCATAAGTGTCTACCCTAAACCCGACCTAAACACTTTTATTACACACACACTTAGTGTCTACCCCAAGTTGCCTAACTCTAAGTGTATACCCTACCCTAAACCCTTTTATTAGTCACACAAAATACTAAGTGTACGTTTACCCCAAGTGTGCCTAAACCCCTAAGTGTCTATCCTAAACCTTTTATTAGTCACACAAAGACACTGTGTCTACCCCAACTGTGCCTAACTCTAAGTGTCTACCTGGCCTAAACCCTTTTATTAGTCACACAAAAGACTAAGTGTCTACCCCAAGTGTGGCTAAACCCCTAAGTGTCTACCCCTAAGTGGTTATACTCTAAGTACGTGTTACACACTTATTAGCTTTTATAGTTGCAGAAATGGACAACCCGAATGACATGGAGGAATTCTTGTTTTCAATGATCAACGATGGCACTGATCAAGTAGATGACGGAAGTCAGTACTTGGCGCCAGATGTTGAGCAAGAAAATATCGCGCAAGACAATGTTGCCGAGGTATATATATGTCTACAAAATCAAAATAATTACAATTGTATAATTATATTTATAAGTTTTGTGTGTCTACATATACATAGCCGCCTGCATCAATGACAACTACGGGGAAGAGGAAAAATGTACGAGGCCCGAAGAAGCCATTGGAGGGTCGGTACATTATCATGAAATTCGATGAGGAAACAGGGGCAGTACTTGGACCACATGCACATAGATTTGCCACCAACTGTGGTTACCTTGTAAGGGATAGACTTCCGATCAGTGCTCGTGAATGGCGGCCAAGGAAAGGACGTCCTGACATTAGTTTTGTCTCTGATCGTGACAAGGAACTAATTTGGCAAGAAGTCCTTCAACATTTCTCGCTGGATACAGAAGATGAATCTTTGAAGGGGAGAGTTAGGGACTAGGCTATGAAGAGGATGTCAACATATTTCCAGGCCTGGAAGAAGAAATTGCATAATGATTTTATCAAGAAGAACCTTACTCCAGATTTCAACAATAAGGCCTACGTCAAGTTGAGACCATTTTGGGATGACTTTGTATCTTTCAAGACATCCGAAGAGGGCGAAGCACGAGCACAACTGAACCAACAGAATGCCCGAGAAAAGCAATACCATCATCATATGGGATTAGGTGGCTACAAGACTGCCATTCCTAAGTGGGAAAAAGAAGAAGAGGACCTTCAAGCTAGGGGAATCCAACCAGAAGCAGATGACCGGGCTAAGCGCAGTAAGTGGTGGTTTTTTGGTCACGGGGAGGCAGGGACCCTCAACCGGGAGATTAACGTATACCGAAGGACTCACAGAAGCAGCAAGGAAACTGGTTGAAGCTAAAGCTTTGAGGGACCAAGGAGTATGGTCACTAGATAGAGATAAGGATGAGCTGACATATGCCCTGGGGACCATGGAACACGGTGGACGAACGAGAGGTCATGGCGCGGTGCCGTGGAAGCATGCCTTCCCTCAAGACAAAGATACATATAGAAGCCGCCACAAAAAGAAGAAAGAGGAGGAAGCTATGAAACTTAGCATGTCGCAAATGCTTAGTGAAGCACGCGAAGCAGCTATTCAAGCCAAAGAGCGAGAAGAGAAACTTGAAGCGAGAATGAGCGAGGAAATCAAAAAGCAAGTGGAGTTAGCAATGAGCCGAATGCAAAGTACTGGATCAATACCGCAAGTCAACATCAACCCATCAGCTTAGTTAAAAAGCAGTTGTGCTTCCACGGAAGTGCCTCAACCTGGTGATGACGCAAAGCTACGCTTCCCCGTGGATGACATCACAAAACCAAATACACCATGTGAGCTGCACATTCCAGAGGGGGCTACCACAATCATGGTGGCTACTGGTATTGTATCTCCTATCGACCCTACAAAGACACCAATATGCCATGGGTCAAAAGTACCAGCTGGATATGCTCGCGTCTCAGTGGATAGAGTTAAAAAAGGTCATCGCGATGTTCCACTTGACATTGAAGGAGGTGATGGGGAGACGACTTTAGGACAAGCGGAGAAGACATTTATTTGTTGGCGCAAGCGCTATATCATTTTTCCTGGGGCATCACCTCCTATTGTACCATCGCCGCCTCCTCCTCCTCATCCCAGAGACCTAAGTCAACACTCATCACCTGCTGGTCATAGTGTTGCGAGGGATGATGATGGTGAAATGCACGACACGGCTTCCTCCCCAGAACCTCCACGACGTTCTCCAACGCCGACACCGGCCCATCGCCTCCACGACGGTCTCCAACGCCGCTACGACGGTCTCCAATGCCGACACCTGCCGCCCCATCGCCAAAGAAGAGGTCCGCCACAAAATCAAAGGTGTCGGCCGCCCAACCAAAACCAAAGAGGCAAGCTATAAGGAAAGTTATTGTTAAGATTCCTCAGAAACTTCCATATGAGATGACTGACGAAGAAATAGATGCTTCAGTAAAGTCCGATGTGCAAGCACATTTCCAGAAAATGGAAGACACCTATAAAGCAAAGAAAGAAGCTGCACAACTGTTCTTCGTAGCTCAATCAGTTCTAAGGCAGAAGTTGGAAGAAAAGAAGAGAAAGATACGTGATGCTCAGAAGAAATCTCCAATATCAGACTATGACCACACTCTTGAAAAGATAATTATCGAGAAGAAAAGAGCAGGGAAGGGTGTCCCACAGCTCGGGGAACAATTGAAGCAATCAGTGCCCCCGCTAGTTGTTGGGAATGAATATGGTTCAAATATTAGCGTGCTAGAAGACTACAGTGGCCCCAAGTTCAATTATGATGATATGGAAGATTTCTTGAAAGGAGCTAATATATCCGCGACTCAATTTTACGGAAATGCACTCATCACAAATGCCACTGTAGTCGATGAGTTCAAGAGAAGTTATCTACGTGGCAGAAGTCTGTACAACCCATCGGCCCTCAGGGATCTTAGTACGCAAATGCGCAAGTTAAACTCGTGGTACATGGAGGCATGTACCAAAAACCCAGATGACGACTGCATTTGCGTCAGAATTAGACAAGAACATTACTTCCGGGGCGATGACCTTATATTTGTTCCGTATAGTGAACTCCACCAACTATGCCACATGGACGCTCTATACAAATCTCTGATGAGCTGCTACTGTCTGTAAGTGATCATTTCTTTTAGTAATCGGACTATAGCATATGTATATGTATAGTAACTAACTATCCTCAAACATATATATGCAGATTCTTGATGTTAATGCTCAAACGTAAGGGAGACACGGAAATTGGTTTTATTGATCCATCAATCATATTCTCGGATCCAAACACTCCCCGTGATCAATGGATATCTCAAATGGAGCGGAATTTACGGAGGTTCTTCGTCAACCAAAAGACCAGACAATATATACTCTTCCCCTACAACTATGGGCGAGTGTTGTTATCGTTTGCACAATTTGTCTTACTTATTACTCAATTCAGCATAAAGATATATATGTTGACTCTATAAACAAATGCAGTTTTCACTGGATACTCATAGTCATCGATATGAGAAGAAGTGCATATATAATCTTTGACTCATTGAGAAAACCACCGGGAGATTACCAAGATATGATAGACATTATTAAGGGGTAACTTTTATCTTTAAATTGGATTCCTGCTCTTTAACTACACTGCAAGAGTTAATTAACTAATGATCCAATTATTGAGCAGAGTCTGGGCTTGGTTTGTCCCGAAACACCGTCTAGAACTAGAGGAGACACTACAGGGTCCTCGTATGTTAACTGTAAGTTCTACTAGCTCTCGTAATCTGTTACCTTATCATGCTTTAACATATGCGTATGATGACGATGGTAATCTTTTCATATCTTACAGTGGATTCTAAGGCAGCCACAAGGCAACAATCTGTGTGGATACTACGTTTGCGAGTACCTCATGGTGTATGCAAGAAGAAATCTTACAGAGAATCTAAAAGTATGTGATATGTATATATAATACATCCATTTTATTTATTTGTTGCTATTAACTTAATCTTATGTATATTAACACTTGTTTCTTTATAATGCAAATTGAAGACGCTATGGTTGCAGCAACAAGTGTTGAAAGAAGACCGCCTCAAAGGAATTCAAGAGTCATTTGCTGGATTTTTTCTTGAAAAAGTGGTCAAACTTGGAGGCGGCTTCTATTACGACCCGACTGTCCCACTCAAGCCAAATCAAGACGAACATCTGTATGATATTTAAGTGGCGAGAGCGTTCGTGTCTTAAGTCAAGTAACAATGAATAATGATGTAAATTTTATGTGCATATATATATTATACTTTAGAGTTTCATAGTTTATTTGTGTTTAATGTTTGAAAGTAACTTATAAGTGCGTGAATACATGTATTAGCAGCGAATACATGTATTAGAAGCATAGAATACATACATTTGAATACCTAATCTAATTGGAAAACCAAAATAAGAAATACCAAAATCAGAAAAAGGGTCTTTAGCCCCGGCTGGTAAAGGGTGCTGCCACGAGTGGCCCGCCTGCGCCACCTGACACACCCTTTAGCCCCGGTTAGTATTATCAACCGGGCTAAAGGTCGAGCTTTAGCCCCAGGCATGCGAACCGGGCCAAAGGGGACATTTAGTCCCGAATCCTTAGCTCCGGTTCAGGCACCGGGCTAAAGGCCCTTACAGACCGGGGTTAAAACCGGACCCGGTTCTGTACTAGTGTTTGACTCTACAAGATTCTTGGAATGACTTACAATTTAGGAACAATTTAGGATGGAGGAAGTAATTAATATCTTTCTTTAAAGGAATATTTGGTCATAAACTTATTCAGATAAATGCACTTGTGATCCTAGTGGCTAGACGGCACTGACATATATGCAAGGTACAATTAAGAAACCAGCATTGCAAGATCGTGTATTATAAAGTGATTGAAACGATCGTGTTTTCAGCTTCATATATTGGACACCCAGCTCCAGCTGCGGATACGATCAATGCACTGAGCAACCTAGCTACCGATACGACCGGTTTGAGAGCAACAGGTATATAACGTCTTGTCATTGAAAAGTGGGAATGTGGGATAATATAAAGAGAAATGGAAAATCAAACGATGGCATTACAAAAATAAGCATCAAACTGTGCAGTGAGAGCATCTCCAACAAATTGCTATTTCTCACTTGTCAAATCTTGTGTTTTAGCAAGTTGCTATAATAATTTACCAAGTTAGAAAGATGTCATCTCCAACAATTTGCTATTTCTCACTTGCCAAACCAAAAAAGAAAATTAAAAAGGAAGGAAACTTGAATGCGGAGGAAACTTGCATGCGGGAAACCGAGAGGAGGACTTGCGGGCGAGAGGATGACAAGTCGATGCGCGCTCACAAAAATGACAAACCGATGCAATCTTTTGGTAAGTGTGTATAATTGGCAAGTCCAATTGACAAACTGTTGGAGAGTGTTTTTTGATTGATTTGCCAAATTTTAAAGGATGATAAGTGATTTAGTAAACTGTTGGAGATGCTCTGAGAGGATTAAACAAACAGAGGACTCTTAACACCAGCATATATGACATAATAGTAGGCAATATTAATGTAATATAAGAGTCATGGCCGTTTCTTTCCCTTCCCCTTCACCACTCGACACGTACTCACCCATGGACATTGCTTAAGTTCTCACACTATTGTCACTCAACATTGCAACCCTACCAATCGACATATTGTCACATTCACAAATCATCTAGAATGTGCAGCAAGTGCTACTAGCATAGGTTGTAGCTGCTAGCTCATGGGGTCACGTACAGGCAAGCAGCTGATTAGCTACCTTTTTATTTGAACAAACATACATTAAGACTTAAGAGGAAAAAAAAGCTTGCCCAACTAATTGCAAGATCAGGTACGTAGGGTCGTTGGTTGGTTTTGTTTGGTACGCTCTGCCGTACGGTTAGCGCCGGTGGGCGGCGGTCTCGCGCTGTGCGTTGAAGTAGACGGCGGCGACGGGGAGGCCGAGGTCGTTCTCCTCGGCGAACTGGCGGGTGCTGAAGCGGTCCTTGGACGACGGCGGGTTCACCGCCTGCCGGCGTTTCTGCCGGAACAGCACAAAGATGAACCTGTGGATGCCAATGTTTGGCTTTGGGATATCGTAGCTCACCACCTCTCTCCCTGCTTGTGTATATGCATGGCAAGCATTAGATGGAGGAGAAACAGAGTGGCGAAGGGAAGGAGAAGACAAAGAACCGGTGATTGATTTGTACACCAGCATAACCCTTTTTACCCCCCTTTTTTTTTACCCTCTTCTGCGGCTCTGTACTCTCCCCACCTCAAAACTAGCAAGAACTAAAGCAACATGTACAAGAAAAAGACTTACCAAAAGTAGCATCAGTAGTCCCAGGAATATCAGTAACAATCCTGCCAGTGCCAGTGTGTGGTCCAACCCAACAAAAAACGCACCTGATTAGCTACATTTATATTATTCTATAAATGCCTTGAAATAACAATAATATGACCATTCATAAGACCATGCATTGCATGCCCGCATCTCAGTGAGCGCTAGCTAATCATGCATGGCCGATCAGTCAAGCTACGCCGCACTACAGTAGCTAGCTAGGTGATACCCCCGGGCGTATTTAGTATTCTATAAGTACTTTATTTAGGATTGAAGATAGACTATATATGTTGCATTGATTAAAGGGATTACCAGTGAAGGTGCTCCCTCAGGTAGGGATCGCTAGGTCCTGGAACATCAGGGTCAGTCATCACCAATGTGAAGAAGGACCTGAGGTCGCCCCCTTGGACCTCAACACGCGGCTTGGCGGCGACTGCCGAAGGGAAGAACTCGTGTCCGTTGAAGACCTGCTTGTTGAAGTTGTAGGTGACCACCATCTTTATCGTGGGGTTGAAATGGTCCAGCACCTCACCAATCACTTTCCCCACAATGAGAGGCTCCAACACCCTTGACATATCTAGCTAACAGTACTGATCGATGAAGCAAATCTGATCAGCTGAACCTAATATATAACCTACGATGATCAGAAGTTGTTGCTAAATGGTGAAGTGCAGGGAGCTTCAGTGTTTCCTATGTCCGTGTGTGTTGCCAAGAGGCCAGGGCGTTGCCCTCTATTTATAGACGTGAAGAGAGACGAGCCTTATCTATCTGTTTGACCAGCTATATTCCGAGCTGAGTGTGATGGAGCGTCTCTCTCGTCATGTACGGTGGCTACCGACAGAGAGATGAACATGTTAGAGCATCTCCAAGAAACTCTCTATTTTGTTCCTAAATAGTAGGAATAGAGATTTTGCTAAAAAAACACACTCCAACAACTTTTCTAAATGGTTATGCAAATATAACTATCTTCTATTCCGGATTTTTCGCTAGCCAAACACTATGCCAGAAAACATTATCAGTACGTGTAGCCAACACGCGTCACTGATAGCCTCTATTAGTGACACGTGTAGCTAACATGCGTCACTGATAGCCTCTATGACACGTGTAGCCAACACACGTTATCAGTGACGCGTATTGGCTACAAGTGTCAACGATAGAGGCTATCAGTGACGCGTGTTGGCTACACGCGTAACTGATAGATGGTTATCAGTGACGCGGTCCCTTATTTGAGACGCAAGAAGAGTGACACGTATTTTATGCGTCACTGATAACGTTTTCTGGCATAGTGAAATATAGAAGACGAGAATGACTTTCTAAACTGTGCATGAGATATAGAAAAGTTGTTAGAGAGTATAAAGATATATAAAACGATTTTTACTCACATGACTCTCTAAATAATGATTTGGAGAGTATATTTTACAAAAGCTCTTGGAGATGCTCTTAGATTGTTATATACTCCTATCCCGGTCATTTTCTTCCAGGTGTAATGGTCGACTCTGGTGGATTATAGAATAGGGGCACTTGCGGCACACAAGTTCCTTATTATCCAATATATTCCAATTTCCACATCTATCTCAAAGATATTTATTCTCTTTTGAAGATTTATGGGCGTTCAATCAGGACGAAATAATTAAGTGCCTAGAATATAATCCACATTTGGCAAAATAGGAAAAGGCTCTTTATTACATCCATATATTAACTAAGCATTGTCGAGTTAACTGAAGACATGCATGCTTAGTAGTGTTCCAAATATATAATCTTCACTAAACGTGCATTTTGTTTTATTTTCTTCAGGAAATTGTAGAGACATAATGTGTGGTAGTTAATGTAGGAATTGTGTCAAAGATGGCAGCTTGATTATGCGAATTCTCTCCATTGATTATTATTTTATTTTGCGTTGAAACCCATATTTTTTTTTGCTTTTTTGCAGCTGGAGAGTAAGCTTGGGTATTCTCAAAGCTGCAGCACAACTGCATCCACGAGCATCTTTTGCTCTTGAGGTAAAAAAGCGAGGCACGCTGAATCACTACTCTGCTGAGCTATGGGCTGCAAAAGAACATGCCGTAAACAGCATTGCACTTGCGCGAACTTGCCACTCCTGGTGATTATTCCTGTCAGGCAGGTGCAACAGGAGGGCATAAACTAAACTCTCAAGTGGGCTAGGCCTCCCTCCACTACTCCACAAAGTGGCCCTGTATCAAAGTGCGCTCTGCTCGTAACACTTCTTTTGAGGGAAAAGGAGATCCTCAATTATGAGCTCTTCATTAGGCAAAGGTTAGTGCTTTTGTTTCCATAAATAGCAGAACCATCTCCAAGTACATGCATGTCTTATATATAATTTGCATACTCTAATCTCTGTAGCAATATACTTACATGGCATGCTTAATTACTTGCTATTAGTATTTAGGGTGAAGTTGACTGTGCTGTGGTTCATTCACTTGTCGTCTCATCACGAAGTCACAAGGAAATTAAGTGGCAACGTAGGGGCCAAACCATCGCCATAAAGATATGCTGGTAGTTCATATTATTCCTCTTATCTAGAAGAAGTTATATACAGGCTTCGAGATAGCGAGCATCGTTTTTCCGACTCACAGTACAGACATAGTTAGTTCATATTCATGCAACCACATTCATCCCTACGAACGCTCATATACACTCTACACCTATAATCACGTTCGAAGGCTTAATATTGAAGAAGTCATTATACACAATAACCCAACTAGACTCTTTAGGGCGGTTCAGGAGTATTTTTAGGGACCGTGAATATTTTTAGGGGCGGTTTGGCCAATCGCCCCTAAGCAACCGTGTCTACAAATCGCTAATTTGTAGGAGCGGTTGACAAGCCGGCCCTACAAATTAGATTTGTAGGGGCTATAAATCAATTTTCAGAATTTATGGAAAAAGGGAAAAAAAATAGCAAAACATTTTTTTTATCAAGAGAGGGCCCCACTAGTCAATCAACACAAGCCCGGTCCCAAGTCTCAAGCCGCAACATTTTTTTCGTAAAAATCGCAAATGTTGCGTGTTGGCCTATTCCAACCTGAGATATCCCCTCAAGCACGCTACCTCCTCTACCACTACATCTCACACTCGCTTAGGTCTATAACGAATTTTGGTTCTACTCCTATTATCCTAAACCAAATTTAAATTAAAGTTTTGAGCCTCTAAATGAATTCAAATTAAAAAGTGATAAACTACAAACTTGTATAAAATTTTAAGATCTACAACTTTTGTTTTGGTTGTTTCTCCATCCAAGATTGATTAAAAAAAATTCAAAATTCAAAATTGGAAAAATTCAAATATAGTTTAACAAGACAAAATGATTTTAAATGAAAATGTTGTCAACTACAAAGTTCTAATACTCATCGAGATCTAGAAATTTTGTGTTGGTCATATTTTCATATGACTTGGTTTGAACAATTCAAAATTTGAAATTCAAAAAAAGACAACTTGAAACAAGATTTTGAAACATCAAATGATTTCAGCTAAACAAGTCATCAACAACAATTTTGTAGCACTCAGCAAGGTCTACAACTTTTGTTTTGGTCATCTCTCTATTCGATAAAGTGGTAGTATACATTGTTCATAAATTCATAAATCTCTCACATAATTTATGAAACTATAGGAGAGATATATTATTTATGAACAATGTCTATGACCATTTTATTGGATAACAAAAATAACCCAAACAAAAGTTGTAGATCTTGATTAGTTTTACAACTTTGGTGTTGATGACTTCTTCAGCTAAAGTCATTTGATTTTTGAAAATGTTGTTTCAAGTTATAATTATTTGAAATTCAAAATTTGAAAGCTTCGTAAGAAAATATGACCAAAATAATAGATACAACAACAAAATAAATTGATACAACATGGTTTTAGAAAATTTCAGGAAAAAATACCAACTAATTTGAAGTTAATATGAGAGAGAAAGACTAGTTATAAGTTTTAATAATAGATTAAAAAGAGAAATTATAGTTCTTCAACAATTTATAAATTAAATTTGTAACAGAATTTTGAAGCAACAAATGATTTCAAATAAAAAAGTTGTAAACAATAAAGTTCTATAACTTTTCAAAATCTACAAAGTTTTACAGCCATTTGTAGGGGCGGTGCATAACACGACCAACCTCTACAAATCGATTTGTAGGGGCGGATCGTTTGGAAACCATTTATAGAGACGGCTCTGTATAGAGGCACCCCTAAAAAAATGGAGGCGTTGCTATAGATCTTTTTTGTAGTAGTGTAAAAAACAATAGCGCCATTAAATTATATAATGATTCTAGAAAAATATGAGCACTAAAAAACCTAACTAGCTGAGCTACAGTTAGTTTACGTTGTGCCCATTCTTTCGGTTACCGACAAGTGATTTTCTCTATCATCTCATTGAAAAGGGCCAAATTTCACAATGAATAGTGATACCAGGAAGCAGAAAGGTCAGATAGTGACAGTGTAGGATGACCATGGTCGTGGTCGTGTGACCTCGCTCGTGGCATAAATGGATTCAGTCAAGCAAAGTAGGTGATGTTTTTGTATTTGGCCCTTTTTTAAAAACATTTTTATAAATAAACTTTTTCCATGAATGGAACTGAAGCGCAGTGTCATAGGACGATGCCTCGACGCATGTTGCTTGGTATCATGTTAGTGCTCGCCGAACCCTTGGCATGTCAGCTAGGACGCCGGGTGCAGGAGCTGGCATGACTTGAGTAGGTGATGTTAGGATGGTAGTCTTTGTGCTTTAGAACACTAGAACTCTTTGGAAGTGTCTAGGGGTGAATAACTTTTAGAATTAGGATTCAATTCTTACTTTAGAAATTTAGAAAAAAATCCAATTCATCCCCATTTTAGACATTTTGATACTTTCAACCTATTCGTCAAGACCGAGCTCACTATTTCTCTTTGTAACCTTTGAAAAATGAGTAAAGTACATTTTTCAACCTTCAACTACGATAACCGGGTAATAGATACCCTTAACTGGATAAATTTGGTCCTTGAGTTGGTTTGAAAAGCGGTTTTCTATTTTAGAAAGGTATTGAAATTTTATATTATTTTTTTAAACATCTTAGCATTCTTAAATGAGAAAACTCAAAGCTACAAAGTTGTAGATTTCATTGAGAGCTACAACTTTGGTATAAACATTATCTTCATTTGACTCTATACAAAAATTATATAATTTCTAATATGACAAGAGCTAGTACAACCGTCATTATGATGCTGAAAATTTATACTATTTTTTCGAACATCTTAACGTCCTTAAATAAAAAAAATTAGAACGAAAAAGTTATACACCTCATCGGGATCTATAATTTATATTTTTTTGAAAGTTAAGTCTTGTCACGCGACAAAATAATATTATGGAATGACAAGACTAAACTTTCGAAAAAATCATAATTCTTTAATACAACGTCGAATGAAAATTGTAGATCGCGATGAGGCGTATAACTTTCTAGCTTTATTTTTTTTCATTTCAATACATTAAGATGTTAAAAAACCATTTAAAACTTAAGCATCATAATAATCGCGTACTAGCGTTTGCCGTATTAAAAAATAATATTTTTTTTATATAGAGTCAAATTAAGATATGTTTATATTAATGAGTTCTACAACTTTATAGTTTTGAGTGTCCTCATTTAGGAATGCTAAGATGTTAAAAAATATATATAAAATTTTAGCGCCTTCCTACAATAGAAAACCGCTTTTAAAACAATCCGAGGACTAAATTTATCTGGTTTTAATAGTGGGAACGTCTCTTACTTTACCCTTAAAAAGTTATATAACAGTCGTGTGTCGATAGTAACCCAATGATAAAGTACAAAACAAGAAAAAAATTGTAAAAAAAATAACTGCGGCCGAGCACATATATATTGGAGCCAGGGTGGAGCTCACGCCATGGTGGCGCTCTTAGAATGTAATCAGGTTAATGGGCATGCCTATCTAGGCTCCCCACCTAACCTATAGGTATGCGCTGTACTCCCAAGAGTAATACAATAATTATTCCCTAATTATACTCTTTCATGGTATCATGAGATGGTACGTTACTACAACCGCTCGCTTCTGCAACTCGTAGGTCGCACCGCCGCCGATCCCATCAGATCGCCGACCGATCTCCCGCCGTCGCAGGGTCTCCCGTGCTCGCCGGCCACGCTCTCGCCGTCGCAGGGCCACCCACGCTCGCTCGCCGGCTACCCTCTCCACGTGCCCAGGCCGCCACCGCCCGCATCGTCATTAGGAGTCCAGGATCCAATCGGTGGCCGTCTACACGTGAACGTCCACGTACAGCACCTGGAGGGCAGCGATCTGCCTCACGTACGTGCTCTACGTACGCGATCTGCAATACGGCCGCGTGATCTACATCGCTCGTCTATGTACTTGCCCGTCGTCCGCTGCCGCCGGCCCCTCGTGATCCATAGCCGCCCCCGTTACTCACCGGCTCCCGATCCGTCCCCATGGCCAAGACTGATGCTGAACGCCAAGCCCGCGAAGCGCGCGAACGCGAGGCCGAGGACGCTCGCCGCCCCCAAGCTAAGGCGGCCTGCACCGCCACCCTCGACGAATATGAGGCCAAGCACGTCGACCGTCCACGCTACCCGCCATCGCCGTCCTCAACATCAAGGTCCTTGTGCCGGTGGTCCTGGATCACGTCGCCAACAACTGCACCCATTGGCGTGCCCTCTTCCTTGTCGTCTTAGGCAAGTATGCCCTCACCGATCATGTTCTTACCGACGTGGTCAACGCCGATCGGCCGACATGGGTGCAGATGGATTGCACCATCCTCACATGGATCTACGACACGATCAACGCCGACCTGCAGCAATCCACAATGCTGAAGAACCCCAATGCCCCCAACGGCTGCGTCGCCTGGCTTCACCTCGAGCACGAATTCTTCGGCCAGCGCAAGTCACGCGCGTTGCTGCTGTCCGCCGAGTTCCGCACGGTGAAGCAAGGCTCGTCCTCCATCACGGACTTCTACCGCCGACTCGAGACGATGGTCGTGACCCTCCGTGATTTCGATGACCCGTCGACGACTGCACTCTGCGGCCTCCGTGATTGCTCTGTGGCCTCAGCGGCAAGTTTCGCCCCATGGTGACGAACATCAAGATGCGCCAGCCGTTCCCGACCTTCGCGGAGGCACGCACACTGCTGCTCCTTGAGGAGATCGATCTCAACGACGTCACTGTCGATACCGAGACCCCAGCCGCCCGGCGTGCCCACTGCTGGTGCCCCATGTCCGCCCCCGCTCCTCTACAACATGTGGGCGGGCGCAGTCTAGTTATGGCCGCATACGTCGCCCTTCGATATCGCACTTACGACTGTACCGTAGCCCTACACGGCGCCGTACGACTACGACGTCCCCCAGGGTTCGGCTACACCCCGCCACCATCGCAGTAGTAGACGTGGACTCCCATGCAGGGGGGAGCTTCGACACGTCCTCCCTCGCCATCAACTTCAGCACCATGACACTCCTCTAGAATCCGGCGAATGGTATGCTGATTCGGGTGCTGGCTCCCATATGGTCAACAACACTGGTATACTCTCCACCTCTCACCCTTCCTTGTCATCGCATCCTTCATCTATCATTGTTGGTAACGGGGATTTACTTCCCGTTACTTCCGTTGGATCGCACTCGTTTTCTACTTCACGATGTCCTCTAGTTCTTTTCTAATATTTTAGTTTCACCAAACATTATTAAGAATCTAATTTCTGCTCGTTGTTTCACTACCGATAATAACGACTCTATCGAGTTTGATCCTTCGGCCTTTATGCGAAGGACCTTCAGACACGTAGCGTGATCGCCAGGTGCAATAGCACGGGTGATCTATACCCGTTCTTTCCGCCAGCACCACCCAGCGCCACCGCCTTCACTGCTACTGCATCCTCCACTACCCTATGGCACCGTCGTCTGGGACTCTGGGTCATGTCGGTCATGAGGCCGTGTCCAAGCTCATTAGTTCCAATGCTATTTCCTGTACTAAGCGCCATGATAGTCATGTTTGCCACGCTTGTCAGCTCGACCGCCATGTGCGCCTCCCTTTTAGCATGTCAAACTCCCGTGCGCCACACCCATTTGATTTAATACATTGTGATCTTTGGACATCCCCAGTGGTTAGTGTGTCTAGCTATAAATATTATCTTGTCATTTTGGATGATTGCACACACTACACTTGGACGTTTCCTCTGCGCCTCAAGTCCGACGCTTTCGGTGTTCTTACTCACTTTTTCTCGTATGTGTGCACACAGTTCGATTCCTCCATCAAGACAGTTCAGTGTGACAACGACCATAAGGGATATCGGTGTCTTGATCTTCATTCTAACCGGATCATCGTCTCTCGCCATGTCACTTTCGATGAGACGGTGTTTCCATTCGCCGATATGTCCACTTCGCCCCAGGATCCCACCACACTTGATTTTTTGGATGCTGCTGATGATTACTCTTCACCCATTGGGTCAAGAGTTGTGCTTGTAGGTACACGGCTTCCTGGGGGCATGGACGCTGCCCCGGGGAGCAATGACGCCCCCAGCCACCCCTCGGCTAGCACTACCACTTTCCCGGCTAGCACTACCGCGACATCCGCTAGCTCCGCCAGCCACCTAGCCACGGGCAGCACAGCTGCTACCACGGGCAGCCCTGCCGCGGGCGCTAGCCATGACGCTTTAGGGCCATCTGGTGTTGCTCCCCCTATGGACACTTCGTCCCAGGCTGCTGCTAGCGGTGCTGGTCGCCTCACTGGTTGTACCACCACCACGACGGCCTAGCCGATCATGCCCGCCACCAACGTGCATGGCATGCGCACACTTGGCAAAGATGGCATTCGACACCCCGTCGACCGTCTGAACCTCCATGCGGCGACACTCTCTCCGGTACGAACCTCCGTCCGCGCCACCCTGACTGATCCTGCCTGGCGCCTTGCCATGGAGGTTGAGTTTGATGCTTTGCAGGCCAACAACACATGGACTCTAATGCTCCGACCACCTGGAGTCAATCTTGTCACAGGAAAATGGGTGTTCCATCATAAGTTCAAGTCTGATGGCTTTCTTGATCGCTACAAAGCTCGGTGGGTGCTTCGCGGTTTTACGCAACATCTAGGTATTGACTATGATGAAACCTTCAGTCCTGAGGTCAAGCCATAATCCATTCGGACAGATCTTACTTTGGCACTCTCTCGTTCATGGACAATCCATCAGCTTGATGTGAAGAATGCATTTCTCCATGGCACCTTGACCGAGACAGTATATTGTGGTTCAACCGACTGGTTTTGTTGACTCCTCCAGACCAGACTATGTGTGCCATCTGATTAAGTCTCTCTATGGTTGAAGAAAGCACCTCGGACCTGGCACAGTCGCTTCGCCTCTCATATCACCTCTCTTGGTTTTACTGAGGCTAAGTCTGACACTTCACTATTTATTTATTGCCGAGGCTCTGATATGGCTTTTCTGTTTCCTGTATGTTGATGATATTGTTCTTACTGCCCCTCCATGAGTTTTCTTCAGCGGATCATCATAGCTCTCCACCAAGAATTCTCTATGACAGACATAGGGTCACTTCATCATTTTCTCGGGTTAGTGTGCAGTGCCAGAATGACAGTTTGTTTCTCTCCTCGCAACGTCAATATATGCTGGATATCTTGGAACGTGCTGGTATGCTCAACTACAAGCCTTGCAGCACCCCAGTGGATACTCATGCCAAGCTCTCTGCTGATGGTGTTACAGTCACCGACCCTTCACACTATCGCAGTATCGCCAACCCTTCACACTATCGTAGTATCGTTGGGGCTTTTCAATATCTCACCTTTACTCGTCGAGATATTGCTTATGCTATTCAACAGATCTGCCTCTATATACATGACCCTCGGGAGCCTCACCTGGGCGCTAATGAAGCGCATTCTCTGCTATCTTCAGGGTATTTTGGGGACCTCAATCTCCATCTTCAGCGGACCTCACCAGCTGATCTGATTGTCTACACAGATGCTGATTGGGCGGCCTGTCCTGACACGCGCAAGTCCACGCCTGGCTATGCGGTGTTCCTTGGGGACAATCTCATCTCATGGTCATCTAAACGGAGCCTAGAGTGTCTAGGTCCAGGCTGAGGCGGAGTATCGGGATGTGGCCTTGCTGGTTACGACAAACTTCTACAAGAGCTTCACCATCATGTTCGTCGTGCCACCATGGTCTATTGTGATAACGTCAGTGTTGTCTACCTCTCCACCAACCCGGTTCAGCATCAGTGAACCAAACATATTGAGATTGATTTGCAGTTCGTCAGAGAGATAGTCGTCCCCGCTGAAGTCCGCGTTCTGCACGTTCCCACTACGTCGCAGTACGCCGACATCTTCACACTACTACAGAACGACAATCACTGCCGGTTGTGTTTGGGTCTGTAGTGATGCCTCATCACTGCCGGTTCAGGCTCTGACAGGCCCCCAATTATTGGGGGCAGACGCTGAATCGACAGTTTAACGCAACATCACTGCCGGTTCGTGGCTTGAACCGGCAGTGATGCCTCTCGGCCCTATCACTGCCAGGTTCAAGCCACCAACCAGCAGTGTTGTTGCGTTTCACTGCCGGTTCGTGGCTGGAACTGGTAGTGATGTTGTGTACAGTATAAAGAACGCGAGCTCCTCTCTCCCTCCTCTGCCCAACAGTACAGAACAGTGCTCGGAGCTCCCTCTCTCCATTGTTGCGGCTGGTGGATTTCTTGATCTCCATTTTTGGCTCCTCTTCACTCTTGGATCCTCATATCTTCTTGATCTTGGTTAGTAACAAGCATAATTCTTTAGAATTGTTGGTTTACATTGTTTTTGTGTGTAAATCCATAGTTTAGGAGCTATGCTAGTTTTCATGATCAAGAAGAGGGATGTTGCAATTTGTGTCAACTTTTTGTGGCTTTTAGATCCAAAATTAATTTAGAAAAATTGTAGCACTTTGTTTTATTGGGTAATTATTGTATAATCCTTGAGTAGCTAGGGTTTGAAAGATACGTCTCGAAAATTATGGATAAAAATTGTAATTAGTTATATTTATTACTTACATTTAATATTCAATGCATGCATGAAAAATTTGATGGGATGTGGAATAGATTCGGTATTTATTACTTACATTTAATACTTTAGGCGTGCATTTAATACTCCATGCTTCCATTGTTATCTATATGTTGTCTCACTTTTTATAGCGCGACCAAATTCAAATTAATATCGAAAAATATTGTTCAAAAATGCTCCTATTAATATGTTCTATGTTTCCTCTGCCCTGCCCATTTATCGGTGCAGACATGGCTCGAGGGTTGATGTACGATCGGTCACATGCATACCCACAGTACTTGACGGGCATCGACGATTTCATCAAGCGAGCTAAAAGCCAATGCTGGGGACTCACATCTTGTATTCTGTCCATGCAAAGACTGCAAGAATATAAGAAAATGGGGCGACATGGAACATATACGTTTGCACTTGATCACAAGGGGTTCATGAGAAACTACACGATTTGGACTTTGCATGGGGAGGTTGGTCCAAATGTTAATGATGATGTGCCTAGTGTATCCTTGAATGCATTATTGCCTATTCATGATTACACAGAACATGTGCCTACCAATGATGATGTGTTTATGAATACATTAGCTGACGACACTGAGGAAACGATGGCATTTCACAGCTTCTACATGATGTGCATGGAGATTCCTTAGTGCTTCACAGTTGAAAAATGGAGATAATGAGAAAGGATGCAAAAACACTATTGTATCCGAGCTGCCCAATAAGCAAACTGGAAGTCAACATCATGCTATTGGAGTTCAAATCAACGAATGAGTTGAGTGATAAAGGCGTCGATAACTGTTAGGTATACTACATAAACTGTTCCCGAAGGATACCGAGTTAGCAGAAAAGACTTACCTTGCGAAGCAAATGATTGCCCAATTGACCTCGAGTTTGAGAAAATCCACGCGTGTTTCAACGACTGCATATTGTACCGTGGATAGAAATACAAAGACTTGGATGCATGTCTCAAGTGTCAAACTCCCCGATACAAGCAAGGGTCATCAAATGATGGAAGCAAGACCAGAGGAGGGCCTGTAAAGCCCGTGTTGGTATTTTCCTATAGCCCCCACGAGTGCATAGGTTGTTTGCAAATGCAAAGTCAGCCTAGTTGTTGCGTTGGCATGACGAAGAGCGAAAGAAAGATTCAATGATGAGGCACTCTGCCGATGGTTCGGACTGGAGGACTATCAACACTATGTTCTATAAGAACATCGGTGGAGAGGTAAGGCACCCCGTGGTTAGCTTTGAGCAACGGATGGGATGAACCCGTTTGACCAGCTTAGAATCAATCATAGCATTTTGGCCATGACGCTATGTATATACAACCTTTCACCCTGGCTTTGTATGAAACGGTCATAACGTCCAGATGCCATTACTAATCCAAGGACCAAAACAACCTGTTAATGATATTGATGTGCTTATAGAACCAGTGATTGATGAACTACACAGATGTGGGAGACGAGTGTGAAGGATATTTGGGGATGAGTACAAAAAAGAACATGTCACGGTAAAGGTTGTACTTATCGCTACAATAAACCCGACCTCCCAGGGCGAGGTTGCTTGTCTGAGAGAAGACAAAAGGATACACTGGGTGTGTCGAGTGCTTGGACGAGACGATGCTACACATCTACCAGAAAACAGGAAGATGGTCTACATGGGACACCGTAGGTTCCTACACGTGATCACCCTTACTGTAGGAATACAAAAGATTTTAATGGACTACTGAGAAAGTGGACCTCCAAAGTATCGAGACGGGAAACAGATGCTTCAACAATTAAGAAAACTCACAAATGTTGTCCTTGGGAAGGGGGTGGGGGCAGTAGCAGCGCCAACCGATAGTATCTGGAAGAAAAAATCAATCTTCTGGAAACTACCTTATTGGTCACTTTTGAGTGCACGTCACTGTCTTGATCCAATGCACATAACTAAAAACATGTGCGGTAACACACTTAACACGTTGATGAACACCGGGGGAACAAGCAAGGATTCTCTCGCGACACGCTTGGACATGCAACACCTGGGCCTCAAGAAGGATTGCACCCAGTAACTCTTGAGAATGGCCACTTGAAACTTCCGGTGGACACTGAAAAAGGGGGAAAAGGAAATGTTTAAATTTCTTTCTTTAATGATCTCAAAGTACCGAGTGGCTAGTGGGAACCCGAAAGAGGCTAGTTAACATGAGAGAAGTTAAGTTTAACTATGGTTCTATGAAGGCCCATGACTGTCATGTCATAATGACTCAGCTGCTCCCTTTTTCCCCTGCGAGGTATCCTCCCTGAAAAGGTCCGCGCTCCAATCATAAAGTTGTGTTCGTTCTTCAACTCAATCTCTGAAAAGGTCATTGAAGTTTGTAGGCTAGACCACCTGAAGTAGGAGATAGCTGAGATTATATGCAGACTTGGGATGATTTCCCCCCGACATTTGACATTTCAGTGCTCTACGTGTTCATCTTGTGGATCAAATAAAAGCCCTTTGGCCCCCAAGTACCTACACCAGATGTTTCCTTTCGGGGCTGATGAAAGTTTTTAGGCGGGATGTTTGGAAAAATTAGACCAGAAGGGAGCATGGGAGAAGGATGGTCACAGGGGGCTTTTATTTTCCAATACTACTGTACACAAGCAGGTCGGAGTTTCAGTATCTCATCATGATGGAAGACTAGGGGCAAAGGAAAAAAGGTGAGAAAAAATTCAAAAAAGACAAGTTCTCCTTCAGCAAGCACACTTTCGCTTTCCCAACAGGCCGACGGTGTGATGGCTTTTTCATTGATCTATCCAAGACCGCATATAGGAGCCCCTTTCCTTGCAAAGGAGTTTTGCAAATCTTCTATGAAAGGGATAACAATCAAAGGAAGACAAAATGTAGTTTTGCAAGGAAAAAGGGGAAGATTTCGGTGTGTTTTAGTGATAGACGAAGAAAGTACAAAGGTTTGAAGAAAGGATCCTTTTGGGGGGACGTTCCCCACATGCCCTTAAATTGGGGGTGACAAAAACCTGTTTCCTCCAAGGGATCACGATGAGGCCTATCGTGCCTGCACCTGAAATTTTAGAGTATCATAAATTTGTAATCCTTAATGTAAGTTGTTTTAGTAATTTGCAAACGAATTTTTTAGATCATATAAGTTGTAGATTGATTAGTTGTACCCCCTTATTTATTGAGTATGCCATTAAAAAGGAATTCAAAAAATAAAAAATTATACCTTTAGTGTTAAGCATTAATGTAGAGCCCTCAAAACTAGCAAAAGCTTGTTTTAAGATTTTTTAATTCTATTCAAATTTTTGGAAAAATTACAAAGGGGGTAATTTTAAAATTTTAAACCCTTATTCAAATTAAAAGGGAATTCAAAAAAAAAAAGAATTAGACCTTGAGTGTATAAAAAATGTAAGTCCTCTAAACAGAAAAGCTTATTGGAAGATTTTTAACTTCTTTCAAATTTTTGGAGTAATTATAAAGGGGGTAATTGAATTTTAAAAACCTTATTCAAAAATTTAAAATGGAATTCAAAAACTATAAAGAATTTTACCTTGAGTGTATAAGCAATAATGTAGAGTCCTAAAATCAAAAGCTATGTTGGGAAAATTTTCAACTTCTATTCAAATTTTTTGGGTAATTAAAAGGGGGTTTTGAATTTTAAACCTTATTCAAATTTCAAAAGGAATTCAAAAACTAGAAAAAAATTTGAAAATGCTTCTTAGCAAAAGTTTTAGAAATTAAAAAAAATTTTGCAACTTTTATGTTTGGGTTTTTCAAATTTTAAAAAAAAATCAGGAGAATTTGAATTTTAAAGCAAAAGGCAGATTTAAAAAAATACACACACACTGCCGGGTTTTAGGGAACCCCAGTGATGTGCCTCTTTATGCTGGTTCATCTACCAAAAATGGCGTGATGCCTCCCCAATCGCTGCTGGTTTTTGAAACCGGGACTAGTGCCTCACACTACCGGGTTCCCAGTACAAACCGGGGTGTGGGGAATCACTACCGGGTTTTTAATAGGGAACCGACAGGGTGAGGGAACTATATAAAGGAAAAAGGGGGCGGCTGAAAATTTCGACTCGTGCCCCTTCCACACTTAACCGTTTCAGACTTACATGCCCGCCCGCGCCGACGCCGCCGGGGTCTTCCCCCCCCTCCGCTCCTCCCGCCGGCGCCCAGCCTGCCGCGCGCGGCTCGCCTCCCCTCCGCCGGGTGGCCCGGAACTTGCCCCCCACACATTTTGCCCGGGCCGCCACTAGCCCACGTCGCCCTGCCTGACGCCGCCGCTCGCCCGGCGCGCCACGAACGCCGACCGCCCAAAACCCGCCACAGGAGGCACGGAGTAGGGCCCGCCCGCCTAAGACAGGGGACGCTGGAGGAGCTCGGAATCCAGCCCGAACCCAAGTGGGGAGTCCCTGTCCCCCACCAAAGGTGTTCGACGAAAAGTCAAAATGGATTCAGAGTTTTTTTCTTTTTTTCATGGGGAAAATATTAATTATATTGAAAAGGGAAATTTTAAAATAAAAAACAAAAAATAAATAAAAATAAAAATTAAATAAAAAATAATTTATTAATTAAAAAAATTAAAAATAAAAAATAAAACAACTAATTTTTACCAATATTTTAAAAGAAAAAAAAATAGCTTAGTCAATATAGAGAGAAAGATAGAGAGGAGAAGAGAGATAATATATATCTTTCTTATGTTTGTATAATGATTCACTTATTTGAAACATGAGATTCCATGCTTTAGAGTGAGAGATAGAAGTTAATGGAAAATTTTAATACATATATATACAGGCTTTAGGGGGTTAAGAATAGAAATGGGAATTTTTAAGAGTTAGAGATAGATAGAGTTAGAGAAAACACACCTTTCAGCACTAAGATCAAACCTTGGAGCAACCTAACATAACAGGGGTAAAAAGGGCCAAAAGTTGTATAAAATTTTGAACTAGGCAAACCTATGGTCACAGCAAAGAAGAGTTTTAAAAATTGCCAACAAACATGCGAAAATTTGCATGTTTATTGATCAAATAGTAACAACGCAAAACAAGATAACAACCCTTTTGAAGTATGCATCCCCCTTTTTTATTTTTAATCACCTTAAGAATTTGTGCAACATTCATTAAAAGACTTCTTCAACTTTTCAACACGCTCGCTGATGGCAGATTTTATGTAGGATATGTAAGTCCCAACCCAAAACAAGTTATAAAAACACGTATCTGCTTTGAAATATCCATATGTTTTTTTCAGGTCTAAGCAAAATTTTTTCCTTCAAAAAAAATACAATTTTGACTTCGGGGTCCCATCTTTTAAAATGAGACAACGCAATTGGGGTCTCAAAATCCGTATGTATCAAAGTTTGAAGATTGAGTTTGAAAGAAATTCATCCAGAAAACAAACCACGGCTAACCCCTAAAATTTGCGATTTTGGGTTTTTCTCGACCCTTATTTAAAGGTTTTTTTCTGTTATCATTAAATAACATGAACTTTGTGATTGCAAAACCTTACGCCCTCGTAAATAAAAGTTTTAAAAATTCAACATCGGGTGTAAATCAAGGAAAACATCCCTTTTGGTTTCGGTGATTAACACATTAGAGATTATTATGGCTAACGGTGTTTTGCAGAGGCATGCTAGCTTCCCATGGAAGGAAAAGGGGGCTCTAAAGGTCATCACTTAGCCCCCAAATGGTATCGTTCGGTTCTTAAGGAGAAAAATGAAGCCCCTAAATAAAGGGCTAAGTGCCAAAGGAATAAAGGGCATTTAGAATTAGATGGGGCTTTTTTTTTTTCCCTTTGACCGTACTATTAAGAGGGTTTGAATTATACTTGATTTGGGAAAAAAGCTTCATTTTTTTTGGTGTGGTGCACACGACTTCCTTAGCTCTAAGCAACCCAGGGTGACCGTAAAAGCCTAGAAAATTTCCCATATTCATCCGACAAAAACAGAGTTGTTAAAATAGTTTTCGGGGCGTGGGACCTCCTGGCGGGGTGCCGACGCGTCCCCGCGTGGGACAAAGCCCGGACGCGGGGTGGTTGATCCACAGCGTCCGTGGGCCCTTTCCAGAAGTTTTTTTCGGGCTAAGTTTTTGGGGTCCTCGGACGCTGCCGTGGCCAAACTCGGACGCGGGAAAAGGCGCCCCGGCCCTTTCCAAAGGGGGTTTTTAAACCCTAGCGAGAATAGCGTGGGCGCTGTGGCGAGCGTCCGCCCCCCGTGATGTAGCATCCTCGCGGGTACGTGTGTCAGAACTACCGTTAACAAGGCCCCGGGCGCCCGTCGCCTAACTATGAACAGAAACAGCTTGGGGCATGCGACGGACCGTCCGGCCCCTAGTCGACGGAGCGTCCTCGCCAACTTAAATTCCCCACCCCCGGGCATTTTTTCGGGGTCATTTATGCCCCTCCCACTTCTCCCCCACCGGGCCTTTGCTCATTTGATTGCTGAGTTTGTTGAAAGGTTGGGAAAGACAAGACCCCTAGAGAAGAGATGATTCCGAACCATCCACCCTCTCTCATTTCACCAAGAGTTCAATGTCTCCTCTGTTTGAAGCTTGGTGGTCAACGAAGATCGGGGGCTTTTACCTTGGTGCGACATCCTAGGGGGCCCGGGGGTGCTGGAGGAAGGTGATCGCCGGGAAGAGTCGGCGGCCCTTCTCCACGAAATGTGATGGGTTGTGGCGTTTTCACCCCGACCCGGGAGTGGCAAAAGAATCGCCCGTGAGAGAAACCACCCTTGCGGGGATTAGGGGGCTAACCTTGCGAGGTCCCAACGAGGACTGGGGGGGATGTCATCCCGCCCTGGGAAAACAGCCGGTAAGCATCTTTTTTCCCTAGCTCTTTTTTTAACCGCATTATTTTTTCCGCACTTTTTTTTTCAATTCAAAAAAATTTGGTGGAAGTTTTCGCTTTCCTTTCCCTTTGTTCCCGGCTTTCTAGCTGGACACAAAAGCGGTAGGCAAGGGGGGGTTAATTGGCCCTTTTATGGGTTTTAATTCTTGTTTAAAAAATTTAAAAAGCCCAATTCACCCCCCTCTTGGGCATTTTGATCCTTTCACTAAAAAAAGAAGCCATTTAAAAACTTATCGAACCCCTAGTCAAAAAAAAAAATATGTAAGTAAAACCCAATATCACCACACTTTTTAAATCACTATGATATTGTAATTAATGTCCTGAGATTCACACTTCTTTACTTTGCAATAAAATGAAGGCGTCCCTGATTGGAGAAAGTGGAGCCTAAGCTGAAAAAAGAAAGGGGGAAACCCCTTTCAAGGGGAGTATATAAAAAAGGTAAAGGGCCCTAAAAACCAAAAGGGGAAAACCCGAATACGGGTTCTATGTGTTTGGGGGCAATGCTTGCCTATTTTGGCGAAAACTAGGAATAAAAGAGACAGGATGTAGCGTCCATTTTAATTCTTTGTTTTGTCTTACGTATTGCATCCAATATCATCTTGTATCATTTACAGCGCAAAGATCGGGCCAAAATAGGTTGGTGTTTTTGAATAAGAGGATTTCAAGAGGGATAGCACTTTTATTCTTGACATATGTGATAAAAAGGATGTTACCCATAAATAGAAAGGGACTTCAAGAAGAACTATAAAAAAGACCGTCTCGAAAGGCAGGTAATGCGACAATTAATTCGATACTTTTAATTCTGTTTGGATGTTTTGTAAAATAAATTTTAAAAAAGTGGATGGGTTTTATTGCGCTAGTCCCCCAACCACCTTTAATTTTAATGATATCAAATGGTTTTGTGCAAACACCCCACGACTCCCACCCCACCCCTCTACCATAAAACCCCAATCCCGCAACCCAAATGAAAAAAAAACAATTAAAAAAAAATGCAATTTAAAAAAAAATCACGCCGGTTGTGTGCCAAAAACCCGGGTGATGGGTCCCGCTCACTGTCGGTTGGTGTTACAAAACCGGGAGGTGGCTCAAACATCACTGCCGGTTGGGAACACGAACCGGCGTGATGCTTAGCCACACTGCGGTTTGACATAACCCAAGTGATGGAGGTCATCACTGCGAAGTGCCAGTGCCGGTTCAAAAAACCCTATGAAGAGGGTTTTGAACCCGGGCCCGAATCAATTTGTACTAGTGCATCAAAGGGCTGCCCTTTAAAGTTTAGGGCCATCTTAAGTTTAGGGTGCCCCATTCCACTGTGGGAGGTATTTAAATGAATCAGGGGAGGGGTCGTCTATTTGACTCCCCCCCTACACCTTATGTAAGCACTGTTTCCCCCCAGTAAAAAACAACAGCTTCCCCATTAAACTCTTTTTAACGCCAAAACCCCTGGGGAGCACCCGGCAAACCGGTTGGACGACTGTTTTTTACTTTTTATCTTGAGGGTATTTTTGCTACCCAAAGTTTTTCTGGGAGAAATTTATGGCGAATGGGAAAACCCAAACCCCTAGTTAAGAAAGCCCCTTCCATGTCGCAGTATTTACATCCCCCCCCCAATCCCCCAAAAATTTGGGAGAGTTGGGGGCTTTTCTCTAAAAATTGGATTGCACGGGGCTCAGTTTACCGCATATAAAAATAGATATAACGGGTATCCCCTAGCCGTAGAGACTTTTTTTTACGGGTTCTACTAAACCCGTAAAAATTAAGTCTAACTCCTCCAATTCAAAAAAATTTCGTTTTTGAAAACGACACGGTCTCTAAAGTGTAAATTTGACCACTTTGTTTTTGAAAAAAATTTTTTGAAATTAATATATTATACTTTTTTGAAAATATTTTTTAAAAAAAAAATTTTTAAAATGATTTTTTTCATTTTCAAACTCAACAAATTAAAAGTTATTTAAATGTTTTACTAAAATCTTTTCCTAAAAGACAAACCCTTTTTGAGTACAGAGAGAGTAGTGGACTGCAAAACAACCCCCCTTACATCTAGGGAAAAACTCCCCCATCTTCTACAATTCACTGTAGTGTCATGACGACCCCCCCCTGTTTCAAATACAATGTTTAGAGAAGCATTTTACACTACCAAACCCAAATCAAGTAATTACCTGTGAAGAAGTTTAACTGAAAAAATTAAAACCCCTGAATTTTTAAGGGATTTAGGTTTCGGTCCAAAATATCAAAATGGGTTTTTAAAAAAAAGGTGGAGAGATTTTTTTTTGGTTTAAAAAAAGAAAAACTGTATTTAGGGGCCCGCGTGCACAGGCAGGTCACTTTTGAGCCAGAGGTTTGCGAGCCCGCCCTTTATGAAAAAAAAAGGAACGAGAGGCTTTTTGGGTCGGCCTATTCGGGCCTGTCTAGTTTAATTGGATCAGATTTGCCCGGGGGCAGTCGCTGGGTTGCGACCCCATTCTCTTTACTTTTCTCGATCGAAGTACACCACGAGGGCCCCTCACAAAATAGACTTTAGTCTAAATCTATTTTTACTTCTTATTTATAGATTATAAGGGGTTTGTATATACAGATATTTGCCCGTGCTAAAAGCTACGGCTTTTTATGACCACGCGAAAAAAAACGCGCCCCCACCGACCGGGGCACGCGCTTGCCCGCGCCCCCCAAAAGCGACCCCCCCCCCAAAGCCTCGCCCGCCACACTCCCCGTCACCCCCTCGCGCCGCACGTCCCACCCGAAAGGGACCGAACAGCACGCGCGCTCCGCGGCCCTGCGCCCCGCTTCGCCTCCGCCGAGCCACGCCCACGTTCCAGTGCCCCGGCGTCGGGCCCCGGGCTCCGGCTCCCGGGGTCCGCGCTCCGCCCGCCCCCACCTACCCCCTCTCCGCCCCAGCCCGCCCCGGCGTCCGCGCCCCCCCCCACCCCGGCCGACGGCAAGCCCCTTCCCGACGGCATGGTAGACCTAGGATTTTACACGGTAGCGGCGCAAAAAAATTCTTATGCAATTCGGGAAACCATTTATAAAATTTGATAAAACATATTCTAATTCAGTAAAAACAAATTCAAAAAACCTATAAACGTTCAATGAATATAAAAAACAATATTACTTGTTTATCCGTCGCTTTCTTAAAGACATAATGTTTCCATTATTCACCTTAAAAAATAAAAATTTAAAAAATACCAAAGTAAAAAAATAATATGAGATTTCGAACAGGGTACGAATTACAAGATAAATGATCAATATCTGCACCTGCAGTTCGATTCTTAAAAAAAAAAACCTAGATTTCAGTCCGCCGGACAGGGCCGCCAATACGAGGGGATCCTCCCACCCCGGGATTTGGCATTTGTTTTCTGCGGCGCAGGCAGCGTCCTACGTCCTCGGGGCTCGGCGAAATCTTTTGCAGCCGACAGCAAGCGGGGCGGCGTGGTGCCAACTCCCGTCCGCGTGGCCCCCCTGCAGTCCTGCTCCTACCCGTGCGGCGTGCGCGTGACCTCTCCGCGAGTCCGCAGTTTTCGGCCCCCAGTTAGGCACAATTAACTACCGCGGCTTGCGCGCGTGCGGGATAGCAGAAACCGAGCAGGCGAGCAGCCGCGAGATTTGCTTCGTCTTTATTAAAGAGAAAAAAGAGAAAAAAGGAGGAAAAGAAGGCAGGTAAGGAATCGAACCCGCGACCTCCTGAGACCGTGGGCATGACGTGGGAGTGTAAGAGGGTTTCTAACTTTTTAATCTCAGTCGTTAGATGCGTGATAGGTGTGCTGTGAGCCGTTGATCTTGAAGGAGGGAATTGGCCTAGAGAAGTTTTTCAATTATAGGAAAGATTTATTAAAGAGAGAGGGAAAAAATAAGACTCTACTCCTCCGTCCTAGAAAGAACGTCGTTCTGGAGTTCAAAATCTGTACCGCAAAGAGTGTCGTTTTAAGCACTGCTGTGTGTCAGCATAGGGGCTGGGCTAGTGGCCAACCTTTCCCTCCCCCCTCACGTCGTCTCTGCCAAAAAAGAAAGAACAACAAAGAACAAAGAAACAACTGTCTTCTCCTTCTCCCAAATCCCACTTCAAAATCTCAGAAATCAGTTCATGCATGTCACAACACCGCGTTCTCCATCTCAAGAGCTTTCCATTCTCCCTATGGGGATCCCGCCGACGTGGAGTATCGAGGAGATCGAAGAAGGTCTCCCTCCATGGCTCTTCCTGCTCGATCTCTCCATCTCTGTGGAAGAGCACACACACCACGAAGAAAAGCACGAGGTGGAGCGGCTCGATGATGAGCCGACGAGGCTAATCGGCGTATCAAGAGCAGGCCAGACCCTCAGCACGCCGGCGACGACACCGGAGGCCGCCGCCCACAGCACGCCGGCGAGGACGAGCGCTCGCCCAGGCCTCCAAGTGTGGGGTCCGGCGGGGCGGATGGGGATCCAGCATCCTCTCCTCCGTCGCAGCCACCTCCTCTTCTCCGTTGACGACCTCCTGCTCGTGCCCGAGATGCTGCTGTGGCGGCGGCCTACGCGGCGACGACATCGGAGCTCGCCCTCCTCGCCGCGTCGACGAGGCTAGAGTCAAAGAACTGTCCCCACCCGTCGCAGTCGGGATTTTGGAGTCTTCCCTTGGCGAGACTAGCAAGCGGCTGGCAAGCAGGCACCGGGAAAAGGGATGTGAACGGGGAAGAAGACAAAGAGTATAGGGGGTAATGCAGTCTTTTGTTTGGCTCATTGGTCTTGGCATCCATCTCCCAAATGACATTATTTCTGGGACAGAGGGAGTAAGTCTTATTTAGACTCCAAGTCTATGATATCTTCGAGGTAATAAATACGCTTAGAACTCTATGATAGAGTCTGCATTGTGAGTACCCTAAGCATTTGACCGACCACTATTTTCTTTTACATTGAATTTTAGTGTAAATAATTAAATATAATGAAAAGTCAAAGCGATTTATAATTTAGAAGAGATGTAGTATCTTTAGAAAAGTAGTTGACGTTGTTTCACATTTTAGAAACGTGAGCTGGTGCATTTTGTGGTACCACTTTCAGCTATCTTGGAACAGGTGTGATTTTGACCTCTGCTTCTGTTTAGAATACACTCGGATAAATTTATAAGACGATGAAGATAAACCTAAATATGTTTTAAGTTAAATGACTAACGTAGATGTTTACAAATAAATATGTGCACACTTGTCTTGTGAATGCATAGATCTATGAGCATTTGAAGGACCGAGAACGGCAACTAGAGGGGGGTGTCAATGGGAGCCAAATAAAAATTCATTTCGGAAACTTCTATTGCTTGACCCTAGTCCCAAAATCAACACCCAAAAAGCAACTTCAAAACTTCCACTCGCACAACGACCTAACGAGTAGGTGGACACCTTAGGAGTGCTCCTAAAGGTGCACCGGAGCGATTGGAAAACCTCGACGATCAAGCCATGGAAGAAACAAGGCAAATCAGCAAAGTCTGCTGAAGCTCGGACTGTCCGACCTTTGGGCCCGGACTGTCCGCCGTTCGAAAGGGAAAACCACAAGTTTCTGGTCGATCCCCTGCAGGGTTCCCTGACTGTCCGCGACTGAGCGTCGGACTATCCGCGCTCGGGAACAGGGGAGGCCCGGACTGTCCGCGGTCTGCGCTGGACTGTCCGCCGGCAAAAGCTCAAAAACCAAACGTTTCTGGACACAATCTGTTCGGCTACAGGCACGGTCCCGGACTGTCCGCGGACAACCTGCGGATTGTCCGCGAGTCACACAGAGAAGGCAGCCGAGAGCCTCTGCTGGAGCTCGACCCTCGGACTGTCCGCACCCAAAACGGCGGACTGTCCGCGCCTGCTCGGCAGAGAAGGAAAGGGGCGATTTCAAATCGCCTTCACCCCAAACTCCATGGATCCTTCACCAAATCTTCTCCAATGGCTACCAAACTTTGTGGGTATGATCCCAAGCCTATGGAGGAGCTATCCCTAGAGAATCATCGCTCAATTTGGATCGAATCAACCGACATAAAAGGATTTTGGGAAAAACTCCAAAACGAAGAACACGAAATAGAAATTGTCCGATCTATGTGCTCAAGATGTTTGGGACGAAACCCTTCGGTGCAAATCTTCTACTCGTGATCCCGTACAACTTGGTTCAAACGGAATCGCAAAACTCGCTCTCAATCAAGAGAAATCAACGCATGAACAAAGAGGATTAAGAGGAAGAAAAACGCGATTAGCGAAGAACACAAGAAAGGAGACACAATCACAGAGGGATTTGATTGAGCATGTGAATATGGTCACAACGAAGTTCGGTAAGCCTCCACTTCACTCCTATTGGGGCTATCTTCTCGATCCTCCCTTCATCATGAAGAAGGAAGATCTGACCTCCCGACGATCAAGTGCTCAATGTTAGATTAAATAAAACTTGAGAATTAGATTAGCACTAAAACTTGAAAAAAGTTAGGGTCATAGGGGTGGTCGGCCGACCACCCATATGCACCTTATCTTGGCTTGGTTAACTAAGGATCATGTAGGAGCCTTTATAAAAGAAAAAAGAAAAAAAATGGAAGCCTAGTGGGTCGATCCGACCACCCTAGGTGCCCCATGTCCATCCATCTTTTCTCTCCAGCATCCTTTGTCTAAGCATCTCATGATTTGGGAGGCAGGACTTTTAAAAATCAGATTCTTGCTTTGGGAGACATCTCTTTTGTCTTGTCATGCTTTAAAGTATATCAATCACTTTCAATCAGAGCATGACACACCTTTGTCCCCCACTACTATTTGTTTAAAAAGGAGAATCTTGACTACTTAACTCAACTTTTGATCACATCATATCACATCTTTCACCTTTCACCAACACTAGAAAAAGCATGAGTGGAATCTTCACTTTAGAGGAGGGCCGACCACTTTTGGTCACCTCCCTCCCTCTTTTGCTTTTGTGTAAGGCATTTTCCAAGACATGTGATCTGACACCCAAGGGGCATGCCCAAAGGGGGTCCGCCGACCCCCTCCATGGAAACCCCCTTGGTGCCACTTCCTTCCCTCTATAAAACTCCAAGTAGGGAGAGCTTCATCCTCACAACTTAAACAAGAACTCAGTTCAAGTTCAAGCCTCTCCTTGCCTTGCTCCTCCTCTCTACATCAAGAGAAGTTCTTAGCTCTCAGAGAGAAAAAGTGTTGCTCTCACTAGTCCACAAAAGACTCTTCTCTTAGCTCAAACTTCTCCTCACAAGGCAAACTAAAAAATCCACTTCACAACAACTCTTCCTAGCCTTGCTCTTGTGTCCCTCTTCCTCTCTAAAATGAAGAACTCGATGACATCCGCATAAAGAAAATAAAGCAAGCTATAAGGGGGAGCTCATCTAAATGCCACACCATTCCGAGGATATTCTCAAAGAAGAAGAAGGGAGGATCTGCCCGACACAATAGGAAAACCCCCCCCAAACTGAAAAACACCCTTAGGAGGAAAAAATTGTCGGAGGGGGTGCCTCAGATGGACATGAGAGCTCAAGTGGGCTATACTTTGTTCATCTTGACAAAGTGGTCCTTCTCAAGAAACTTATGGCGAGGACGAAGATGATGCATCATACATGCACACTTCTATGGCTTACCTCCTCAGCCACTACGGCCGCAATGAGCACGAGCATCCTTCTCGTCCACAACAGACAGGAGCATCGTGAACTACGGCAAGAATTCGATCATCTCACCAACACCTTGGTGACCCTGCGTGTGAGCACGAGGAGACATCACGCATCACCCCAACAAACTTTCGAGAACATTCAAGCAATGCATGAAGAACAACATCGGCGTTGGGACTTTTTGCGGCAACAACATCCACATCCGCCGCATTATTAAGAAAAAAGACAAGCTTGGGGAGATTCTCTCCCTCACAAAAGGTAAGTTTTTAATTTCAGCATTTATATTCATGCAATTTTCTTACTTACTTAGCTTTACTTTTAAAAATCTGCATATGACAATCTTGAAGGAAACTTTATGCCCTCTATATGCCTTAATTATGTTATAGTCATGTTAGCTTTTAACCTTTACTCGAGGACGAGCAAAGAGGTAAGTATGGGGGATCTTGTTGAGGGTAATATGAGCCCTTTTGTCACCATTAAATACCGTCAACATCCTAATATTCAAAGGAAAACAGATCAACGTGAACAAATTATACCCGATAACCAGTTTCACATGTCCCTTGACTATTTGAGTGCAGGTACTGATTATCATCATAAAAATATACCAAAAAATTTGAATTAGAGTACACCATTGCGAGGGGCCCTCGTCGAGACGATTAAAATAGATATATTTTTTTGCTACTTGGAGTCCGGGATAAAAAGATATTTGCAATTAAAAAAAGGATGCTGTTCATCCTGATTTCAGCACCCCAGGCTCAGGGACGCAGGCGCTGCATGCAGCAGCACCAGGTGGGCCCCGCCACAGCAGGCCCGCCACCCATGCAGGGGACCAGGCGGGTGGCAGTGGGCCCGCAGCAGGAGCTGCTGTCCCACGCGCGGCAGGGCGCGGGAGCGCGTGGTGGCCGCAGCCGCCGGGCCCAGGGGCCACGTGGCGCGAGCTGATTGGCACGGGAGGCGGTTGGCCGGCCCGGTGCGGTCCAGGCACGGTTGGATCGCCGACCGACCGTTCAGCTGCCATTCCCCGGATTCCTCCCCAAATTTACAGAAAACAACAAACCAGTCCACGGTTCGGGTCCAGTCACAAACCTTAGGATCGGGTTTTCTCACCCGGTTTTCCGACTCCAGCACGTGGTGGACTTCACCACCGACCTACACAAGTGGGTTTTGCATGCCCTTGGAGCATCCTAGCCACTGGTTCAATGCGGTTTTGATCCAAGGGGGCCAAACGACGTCATGCGGATTGATGAGGTGCACCAGGTAAGCCCCTACTCCCCCCTCTCACCTATAAATAAACCCCCTCACTCCATCTCATTCAACACACCAAGGAGGAGCTACTCTCTCTACAAGGCGAAGCACTGTTCCACAGTAGTATAGAAAATAGGAAGAGAGTGAGGAGGGTCTGGAGGAGAGCCGGCCTGTCTGGCGTCTTCTCCGAGCTGTACCTCAGCGGATGGGGGTCTTCCTTTTGTAAGTCTGCATTTGAGATTCTTTTATGGTAATTGATTTTTATTCTGGTAAGTATTTACTTTAGTTGTTCATTGGTTTCACTGCCCTTAAAACGGTGCCTAATCAATTTCACCGAATCCGGATTAGAGTAGTAAGATATAGTGTAGATCTGTGGCTAGGCTATACGCTTACCTGTTTTTGCGACTTGTCAACGGTTTTTTTGGGGTACCTAGTAGGGGTGACATCCTATCTAGGCTTTGATCCACCACGTTCAGCCAAGTTCTTTAAACGTGGGCTTTCTTAGCTAGGCGGTTTAGCACCCTTCTCATCCCTTCTTTTGATAAGCGGTCTAGTGGCCCGAAGTGAACAACCCTTTTTGTATCTTACCTTACCTTGCTAGTTTCATAACCCATAGAAGATCCTCTCTACCCAACCTATCACAAACACCTTGTGTAAATCATGGGAAGAACTAGTTCTTTGTTAAGTACACTTCACGTTCCCCGTGGATTCGATACCCCTAGAATACTCTTGGGTGAAAGCTACCTTGACAGCCGTGGCTTGCGGTTTATCCTTTTGTGCCACAATTTGTGTCAACAAGCTTTCTGGCGCCGTTGCCAGGGAAGGGAAAGCTGTTCTTAACAAAAGAATCGAGTCACCCGTTTATCTTTTAATTTTATCATTCAAATAAATGGATCAAACACCCTCTTTCAATATGGTGCTCCAAAGGGTGCTAGTTTGGAGCCACCAAAATCATCCAAAGCTATTTTACTGTTCGCTATGAGCTTCCCCCTGCTTTCATAGCAAATGGTTCAGGCACAACCTTTTCTGGGGAAGAAGATGAAAATCCCTACACCCATTACGTGATTTGAGCAATTGTGCTCATTCTTCATATTCAAGGCATGACACGAGAACCTTGAAATGGAAGCTATTTCCATTCTCTTTGATGGGAGTAGCTAAACATTGGTATTCTCGACACTAGGAGTGTACAAGGAACTGGGAGACCCTTCAGCCAAATTCTACTCAGCCTTCTTTCCCATCTCTAGAGTCGTTCATCTTCGAACGGAGGTCCTATCTTTAAGAAAAAATATAAGGAACCTTTAGGTGCATCAGGGGTCCGTTTTACAGATCTTATATCTCCATTCCCGATCTTGCTAAAACCCGAACCTATCTCTTACAACATTTTTATCTCGGTCTTAGCAAGGATTCTGCACAATTCCTTGATATAGCCTCTAGAGGAGCTTTTTTTCATTTATCCGCTAGTGAAGCAAGGTCTATTCTTGACAAAATCCTTGAAAACACCCCAAAAACACTGCATTCATGACGAACTCCCTGAGGAAGAAGAGGAAGCCCCCCCCAAAACAAGAGAAGAAGTCTTGATAGCTGAATCACTACCAATCCAATCCCAAAATTTTTGCTATCAATCCTGAGCCACAAATACCCAAAGTCCAAATCCTCCAAGGAAGAAGAAATTAAACCCTTTTGGGATTTCCCTTTTGAATCGAGGATGATCTTTTCTCTGATTCTGTTTTTGGGAAAACACCTCGAATTTTTCCCCGTGCAAAAGAATCTTTTTGATCTTCTCCTCTAACCTTCATTCTCCCAAATCATCTAAAGGAAACGACCCCAACAACTCACATCCATCATGAGCAATGAATGGTTTAAAGGGAGGCTGAAACTTCATCCGAAGTAATTCGGATTATTTCTCCCCACAACCATTCGTTGTTTCATGAAAAGTGTTGCTTTAGTTTTCTCTTTACAATCCCAGCGTCGGGTGAGTATTATGTCTGATTCTCTAGCATATACTCTCTTCACAGAAATGAACCTTTGATTCCAAGTGATAAACTCCTTAAGACTCCTCTGGAGAATAATCAAGAGTAATGGATTGCACGCATGGTCCCATCACAATCAACAATCGAGTTTCTCTTGAACTTCTATAATTTTGAGATCTCGAATTTCGATCTTTTGATCGGGCACCCCTTTGAAAAGATTTTACAAGAAAGTAAACATTCGGGGAGCCTTGATGTCAACCTCGGAAAGGAGTGAACCTTTGATTCCCTTAACTCGATCTACCAATTCAAAAGTAGAATCGAATCCCGAGTGTCAGCCGATGGAGGAGGTAATGGTAGCCTTCCTTCAAGACTCTTTAAAAACCAGATCTTGAAGATGATGCTAAACCCATTTCATCCAAGAAGAAGACACTTGGTTTGAACCTATAGATTTGAAGGAATCTGAACCACCACCTAAACCTCCCATCGAGCTCAAACCCCTTCCTTCGGCCTCAAGTATGCTTTCCTAAATGGTGATAGAGAATCTCCCGTAATCATAAGTGACAAACTTTCTTCGGTGAGACTCTTAAACTCCTCACCGTTCTGGAGAAACATCAATCTGTCTTACTCTTCAAGATCTCATAGGATTAGCCCTGCTCTTTGCACACATCGCATCCCTACCGATCATGAATCCATACCTTCTAGGGAGCCTCAAAGGAGGCTTAAACAATGCGATGAGAGGTTTAAAGAAAGAGGTCTTGAAACTTTTACATGCGAGCATAATCTACCCTGATCCTCAAGTGAGTGGGTTAGCCCCGTGCAATAGTGCCTAAGAAAGGAGGAATGACGGTTGTAAAAAATGAGAAAAATAGTTGATCCCTCAACGAACCGTCAGGGGTTGGAGGATTTTCATAGATTAACAAAACTCAACAAGGCTACGAAGAAAGATCACTTCCCGTTACCCTTCATTTATGAAATGTTGGAACGTTTAGCAAAACATTCTTTCTTCTTTTTCCCTTTGATGGTTATTCGGGTTATCATCAAATTCCCATCCATCCCGAGGATCAAAGTAAGACCACCTTCACATGCCCTTATGGACAAAATGCATATCGCTGCATGTCTTTTGGCCTATGTATGCTCCTACTTCTTTCCAAAGGTGCATGATGTCCATCTTCTCTGACATGATTGGACAAATCAGGAGGTTTTCATGGATGATTTCTCTGCTATGGAAAAAACTTTGATGATTGCTTGAGAATTGGACAAGGCTTACAAAGATGGTGGAAAAGCACTTAGTCTTGAACTGGGAAAAATGCCTTTTATGGTTCGGGAAGGTATATGCTGGGACATAGAGTTGTCCGAGCGTGGGATTGAGGTGGATAAAGCTAAGATAGAAGTCAAAAGAGAAACTTCCACCTCCCGCGAATGTCAAGGGGTTCGAAGTTTTCTTGGGTATGCGGGTTTTTATAGGCACTTCATAAAAGATTTCTCTCAATTGCTTGGCCTTTAACAAACCTTCTTGCTAAAGAAGCACCCTTTGATTTTAATGATGAGTGTTTAAATGCTTTTTATTTTCTCAAGAAAGCACTTATCTCTGCTCCAATCATCCAACCCCCTGATGGACGCCCCCTTTTGAGATAAGGGTGTGATGCAAGTGATTATGCTTTTGGGTGCCTTTTTCTTGGCCAAACCCAAAAGATAAAAAGCATCATGCAATTTCATATCTAGCAAAATTTTGGCAGGAGCTCAACTTAGTTTATGCAACAACTAAAAAGAGCTCCTTGCTATTGTGTTTGCTATGACAAATTTAGATCTTACTTAGTTGGAGCAAAGGTTATTTTTTATACCGATCATGCCGCCTTAAAATACTTGCTCACTAAGAAAGATGCTAAACCACGTTAAATTTAAGATGGATCTTGCTACTCCAAAAATTTTGATTTGGAAAAAAAAGATAAAAAAGGAGTAGAAAATTCTGTAACCGATCACTTGTCCAGAATGCATTTCCAAGATGCACAGGATTTGCCGATTAATGACTTCCAAAGGGGACGGCATGCCCTCAAGATCACAGACTCCAGCCCAGGGTACCGAGTATTGTAAACTTTAGGTTGCAGGACAAGTCCCAAACCAAGAGAAAACAAGAAAAGCTCATACAAGATAGCCGAGTACATTTTCTAGGATGATCCTTCCCTCATAGAGTCTGCAATGATGGTCTGTTAAGGAAATGTGTCCCTGAAGTAGAATCATTGAAGATCATCGAGAGGTGTCATGCTGCACCAATATGGAGGGCACTATGGAGCATTCAAAACCCCATGCAAAGATCTGACAAAGTGGTTCTTCTGGCCAACCATGTATGAAGATACAAAGAACTTCATCAAGAATGTGTGAGTTGCCAGAAGCATGGGAATATCAATGCTCAAATGCAATGCCATTGACAAACAACCTTCAAGTGGAGCCTTTGACGTATGGGTATTGACTTCATGGGACCTTTTCCCAAGTCCCGTGGATGTGAGTACATCCTAGTGCTTTGGACAATGTGCCCAAGTGGGTTGAAGCAAAACCCATGCAAAGCAGCAGATGCAAAAGGCTCAAGAAAGATGTTTGAAGAAACCATCTTTCCAAGGTTTGGAACCCCAAGGGCTAGTGATAAGTGACGGGGCTCCCACTTCATTGAAGGGATTTCCGACGCTTCTTAGAAAGCAAGGCATCCGACCCCAACGTTCAACTCCATACCAAATCCCCAAACAAGTGGACAAGCAGAAACATCCAACAAGAAAATCAAAACATACGCAGAAACATAATGAGATGGGGAAAAGATGGGGGGACAAGCTACCTGATGCACTATGGGCATACAGGACAGCATTCAAGACACCCATTGCATGTCACCATACCAAATAGTATATGGGAAGACTTGTCACCTCCCGGTCGAGTTGGAGTTTCGAGCACATTGGGCCATAAGAATTGGAATATGGAATCTACAAGCTGCAGAAGGCATAGAAAAATGCAAATTCAGAATTAGAAGAACGTAGGTTTTTCTTATGCTGGGCGGTTTAGCACCCTTCTCACCCCTTTTCTATTGCAAAGGGTCTAGTGGCCCGAAGTGAACAACTTTTGTATCTTACCTTCCCTTTGCTAGTTTCATAACCCATAGAAGATCCTCTCTACCCAACCTATCATAAACCCCTTGTGTCATCATAGGACAACTTAGTTCCTTGTTAAGTACACTCACGTTCCCCGTGGATTAAATTTACCCCTAAAATACTCTTGGGTGAAAGCTACCTTGACAGCCGTGCGCTTGCGGTTTATCCTTGTGCCACAATTTGTGTCAACAAGCCCCTGCGGGGTTTCCCCGGGACTGTCCGCACCTGCGAGCATCGGACTCTCCGCGCTCGGGAACAGAGGCCCGTGAGAGTTCTCTAGTGTTTTCGATAATTGATAAAACCTAAAGTACTAACCTAGCTCTAAGTGATTGAGTAAGTATAGTACACACTTTGAAGATGATGAAAAAGCGGGGGAGAAAGCAAAGGTGGTGGAGACCTAGAGCTCACACTTGGAGAAGAAGGAAAATGGAAAGACCCTAAGCTAAACAAGGAAAAGGGTTTAATGCTAGAGCTTTTCTTTTAGGGGTCAAGACACCAAGTGGGTGTGACACATTTAGGTTAGACAACCATACTATTAAGAGGGGAAATTCAAAGTGATTGCGGTTTGTCAAGTGCCACTAGGTGTTATCTATATAGAATGGGAAGTTTTAGGACCTAGTGACATACTCCATGCTAATTGACAAGTAATACATGCCAAAAAAGTGTTCACTAAAGAGGATCTTAGTGCTTGGCACATTGGAGCAAGACGGGAAAAGATCAGAGACAAATGAGGATCAAGCAGGGAAACCGGACGCTGCAGATCAGGGCGTCAGATGCTGTCCGACGTGTCGGACGCTAGCGTCAACATGACTTAGCATCCGTCGGCCACACTAAAGCTGTAGAGAAAATCAGAGCGCGACGGATAGCGTCCGTCGAATCGGCTTGGAGCGCCCGTCGGCTTCCATAGAGCTCTGCAAGCAAGCGGTTTGAAGAAAGCGCCGGACGCTGGAGGACCGAGCGTCGGACGCTGGCACGGAGCGTCCGTCTCCCGTGAAATAGCCCAAATGGCTAGTTCTGACAGAGTGTCGAACGCTGGCGATGGAGCGTCCGTCGCCCCGTGAAGAGCGCCCCATCGCCAACTTAACAGGGTAACGGCTAAAAAACTTGAGGGGAGTTATAAATAGTGGGGGCCGGGCTTGGGTGATCTCTCTCGCACATTTGAACATCTTGAGAATCCTTTGAGCTGAGCAAACTCCCTCCCCACTCATCTCCATGCTTGGTTAGTGAAAACCCAATAGAGATTGAGTGATCCAATGCATTTCGCATTTTAGCTTGCATCTAGTGGCACTGAGAGGCGTTCTCGCTGCGAATTCTTGTTGCTCTTGGTGATTGCCATCACCTAGATGTTTTGGGAGCAGCGGTGGTAGATTGAAGCTTGGTGATTGTGCTCATCGACTACAAGTTGATTGTGAGGGTTCTAGTGCCTTCCCCGCGGGAGATCGCAAAGGAACGCTAGTGGATTGCTCGGGGCGTTTCAATAGCCTCATCTTGTGTTGGTTGTGGCGTACCCGGTGATGGGTTTTGGCGTGTGATGCCAATTAGCGCGAGAACCCCAAGTGAGTGTCTTGCCACAAGGGGGACTAACTAGTTGGCAAACTATGAACCTCGGAAGAAAATCAAGTGTCAACCATTGTCTCTTGTGATTGTGTGTTTCTCTTTGGTATTCACTTGATTGTTCACCCTACAACTCCACGGGGGAAATAATCTTTCTTCCCATCTTTGCATTACCTTATTCATACTTGTCTTAGTATATTAGGGTTGGCCTCGAGGCTATTAGAATTGAGTAGGCATTGAGTGATCCTAGAGATTTTTAGGATAGAAATTTTTGGGTTAGGGGGCTTTGCATCCCCTATAGGCTATGCAAGTCAAGCTTCGCTTTTTTGTTATCTAAACTTGTTGTTGAGTTTTGTTTTTATTTTTCAAATTAGGCTATCACCCCCCCTAGCCATCACTTAGACCTTTTAAGTGGTATCGGCTAGTGCAACCGTTGATTTAAGGCTTAACAACCTACGGTGGTGAAGATGGCTCATATCAACAACATGAAGAAAACCACCCAAGTTTGATGGCTCAAACTATGGCTTTGGAAATAAAGATAAACCGCTCAAAACAAGTCAATTAGCCGGAAGGTTTAGCTTGTGGTGGATAAGAAGTTTGAGGTAGTGAATGAGGGGGCCCCCACTCCTAAGAAGAAGAAAGTTGCAACACAATGATATTGCTCTAAGTGCTATTCATGAGGCACTTGAATGAAAAAGTGTTTGGGGCAAATCAAGAATCTTGAGAGTGCCATGAGGCTTGAAAGAAATCTAGAAGAATCATTTGAGGGCACTCAAGCCGTCAAGAGTGAAAAGGGCCCATACATCCTCAAAGAAAAGTTTGCAAGCTTCAAGATGGAGGATGATGAAATGTCCCAGAGATGTTCCATAGGCAACAAGTGTTAGTCAATGATCTCACGGCTTTTGGGTGAGAAGGGTTAGGACAAGGACTTCTCTCACAAGTTTTTTAGAAGTCTCCCATCTCGGTTTGAGCTCTTGTGACCTTGATTGTGAGAGGTGGATTGGATACCGGAGTCCTACCAAGTTTTGGGAGATGGATGACACAAGATGCTTTCCAGACAACAAAGAGAAAGATATCAAGAAAGAAAAAAAATAAGTTGAGAAGAAGAAGAGCATAGCTTTCAAAGCTACTTCATCTCACAAGAGCAAGGGCAAACCCAAAAAATTGAAGAATAAAAGTGAGGATGAAGACTCAAGGGGCTAGTGAAGTGGATGAGAAGAAATGGCTCTCTTTGTGAGAAAGTTTGGAAGATTCATGAAGAAGAAGGCTATCATGCAAGAAGGAAGAGAACACCTTCCAAGAACTTTAAATGAGCCTAGGAAGTGCTTCAAGTGGGAAGCTTGATCATCTCATTCCCTCATTGTCCATACAATAGTGACAAGAATGATGATGATCACAAGAAAGGACAAGAAAGAGAAGAAGCCCACCTTTAACAAGAAGAAGAAGAAGGGGATCTCACTTTTGTGACAAGGGGATAGTGATTTTTCTTGTGGTGAAGATGAAGATAATGAGAAGAAGACCACTACCAAGAAGAAGGATTTTGCAAGCATTGCAATGAGGGACACGATCTCTCTATTTGACCTCCATCATCATGCTTCATGGCTAAGTCCACTAAGGTATTTCTCATGATGAGAGTGAGAGTGCGAGCGATAGTGATAGTGAGGAGCCCTTAAGGGAGGAACTCATGGACATGCTTGAACAAGCTAAGGAATACATTGATAAGAGAGGAAGGAAGCAAGGAATTGTGCAAGACCAATGTGGCTCTTGAGAAAAACCTTGATGAGTCCCGTAGCATATCATGAGAGGCTAATGAAAGCCCATGAAAGCTAGTGAAGTCTACACTAAGCTTGAAAAAGCTTATTCCCTCTCTTAGTTCAAGTAAGAAAGAGATTGTTACATTGACATGGGAATTTTACTTGTGATTATTCTTGAGAATCTTTTTATGCTCCTATAAATTGTTGCTCCCACTAACCCCTCTTATAGCACTACCACTTCTACTTCATCTACTAGTGATGGTTTCATTTGTGATGCCTCACTAATGGTGGAAAATGAAACCCCTTTCAAGAAGGGGGTTACAAAGCTCAATAACTCCTTAGCTAAAAGGGTTATGGAGGTAGGACCACTTGCTTATGTGCTTGGGTAGCCAAAGAGCTTCTCTCTACAAAGAGGGATTGGGCTAATACCCCAAGAAAGGCAAGGACACTTTTGTTCCTCACAAGACTCGTTTTGTGAAGAACCCGGTAGCTTTGCAAGATTTGCAAGCAAGTTTGGGCCCCAATGAGCAAGCATGCAAGAACAAGAAGACCAAGCAAGACATATCCTCTATTATAGTTGATTCATTATATGTTCTTTCCAAGGGTACTATGGTGTTCATGCCAAGTTTGTTGGTGCCCCCATGGATGGCTTCCAAGAAGTTCATTTGGGTACCAAAAATCCTTGGTAACTAACCTTGGGGGACCCAAGCAAGTTTGGGTACCTAAAAAGAAAATTTAATCTCTCTGTAGGTCAATTATAAAGCCGGAGGGAGGCATTGGGTGCTTGATAGTGGGGCACTCAACACATGACTGGATGATGGAAGGATGTTCAACTTAATCAACCAAGATAGTGATCATGGATTTGATAGTATAACTTTTGGTGACAATGGCAAAGGCAAAGTGAAAGGGCATGGAAAGATTTTTATCTCCAATGATCTAAGCATTAGCAATGTGCTTCTAGTTAAAAGGCTTGAGTTCAACTATTGTCGGTGGCACAATTGTGTGATCTCGGTTTCAAATGCATTTTGGAGTGGAGGATGTGGGAAAACATAAGTGTGGATGGTCTCATATGATCTTCAAGGTTTCCGTATGAGAACCTATATATCTTGTGGATTTCAATGCTAGGAGATTCAACTCCCAACTTGTCTCATTTCAAAATCAAGCATGGTTGGCTATGACATAGAAGGCTTGGACATGTTGGCATGAAGCAATTGAACAAGCTAGTCAAGCTGATCTTGGGAGAGGGTTGAAAGATGTCTCATTTGAGAAGGACAAGCTATGTAGTGCATGTCAAGATGGAAAGCAAGTTGGCAACACTCATCCAAAGAAGAGCATCATGAGTATAAGCAAAGCTTTTGAGTTATTTCACATGGATCTCTTTGGGCCAACTACATATGCAAGCATTGGTGGAAACAATATGGATTTGTGATAGTAGATGACTTCACAAGATACACATGGGTATTCTTCTTGAGTGACAAGAGTGACACATTTGATATGTTCAAGTCATTTGTCAAGAGGGGCCAAAATGAGTTTGAAACAACTATCAAGAGAGTTAGAAGTGACAATGGGAGCGAGTTCAAGAACACAAGAGTTGATGAACTTTGTGATGATTTGGGGTAAACAACCATCAATTCTCTCCAAAGTACACTCCACAATCCAATGGGATAGTTGACAGAAAGAATAGAACTTTGATTTACATGGCAAGATCAATGTTGAGTGAATACAATGTTAGTCTTTCCTTTTGGGCCGAAGCTATCAAAACGGCTTGCTACTCTAGCAACCGTCTCTATTATCATGGAATGCTTGAGAAGACTCCATAATGAGCTATTGAATGGAAGAAAGCCAAAATTTCTTACTTTCGGGTATTTGGGTGCAATGCTATATATTGAAGAAAGGAACCCAAGGGTAAGAAAGTTTGAGAAGAAATGTGATGACGGCTTTCTACTTGGTTACTCTACATCAAGCAAGGCTTATAGAGTTTTTGGGAAATTATCTAGTGGGAAATTTTTGAGGAAGTGCATGATGTGGAATTTGATGAAACACAAGGCTCCAAGATGAATAAGAAAACTTGGGTGATGTGAGAGGTGACAAGTTGGTCAATGCAATGAAGGATATGGATATTGAAGACATTAGACCAAGACAAGTGCAAGACGAAGATGAAGATCAAGTGACCTTTTCCCCTTTCAAGAAGGAGCTAGTGGCTCTCCATCTCAAGATCAAGCAAGTTCTAGTGAAACTGAAGTTCAAGATCAAAATCAAGCTAGTCCATTTTCTTAACCAAAAGCTCAAGATTCCCACATGCAAGTGCTCCAACCAACCAACATTGCAAGAGATCATCCTCTAGATCAAGTTATTGGAGGCATTCAAAATTTGGGGTTCAAACAAGGTCAAGATTGGCTTCATTTGTGAGCAATTTTTCTTTTTTCCATCATTTGAGCCTACTAAGATTGATGAAGCTTTGAAGGATGTGGATTGGATAAATGCTATGCATGAAGAACTTAACAACTCACAAGAAATCAAGTTTGGGAACTAAATGGATAGGGCCAAGAAATCACAATGTCCTTGGGAACCAAATGGGTATTCAAGAACAAGCAAGATCAAGATGAATAGTGGTGAGAAACAAAGCAAGACTAGTAGCACAAGGGTACACTCAAGTAGAGGGTCTTGACTTGGGGGAAAAATATGCTCCTGGGCAAATTAGAGCAATAAGGATTCTATTAGCCTATGCTTGTGCACATAAGATCAAGTTATACCAAATGGATGTCAAAAGTGCATTCTTGAATGGCTATATCAATGAGGAGGTATATGTTAAGCAACCACCCAGGGTTTTAAGATACAAAGAAGCCCGACCATGTATTCAAGCTCAAGAAGGCTCTTTATGGATTGAAGCAAGCACCTAGAGCATGGTATAGAGGTTGAGAAGATTTCTCCTCCTAAGGGGTTCAAGATTGGATTGGTTGACACCAACCCTATTCACAAAGAAGATTGGAAGTGACTTGTTTGTCTTGGAAATCTATTGGAGACATTACTTTTGGGTCTTTCAAATCAAGAATTTTATGAAGAGTTTGGTGAAATGATGGCAATGAAATTTGAGATGTCCATGATTGGTGAACTTAGTTACTTCCTTGACTTCAAATCAAGCAAATGAAGAATGACACATTTTTGAGTCAAGGCAAGTACATCAAGGACATGATGAATAAGTTTGGATTAGAAAAGGCTAAAGGCATTAGTACTCCTATGGGGACTAATGGACACTTGGATAATGATACAATGGCATGATGGTAGATCAAACACTCCATCGGTCAATGATAGGAAGTATACTTTATTGACCGCATCAAGACCGGATGTCATGTTTTAGTGTATCATGTGTGCAAGATTTCAAGCATCTCCTAGAGAGAGTCCCTGTGAAGGCCACAAAAAGAATATTCAGATATTGAAGCATACACAAGAGGGTTTGGATATGGTTTCCCAAAGGGGTCAAGATTGAATTAGTTGGATATTTGGACTCCGTTTTTGCAGATGCAAGTTTTATAGGAAGAGCCCTAGTGGAAAATAACAACTATTGGAAGATCACTAGTCTCATTGTCATCCAAGAAGCAAAATAGTGTGTCACTCTCTAACCGCCAAACCGAATACATTAGTTGGGGGGTTGTTGAGTTGTTGTGCACAACTATTATGGATGAAAGCCACCTTGAATGATTATGGAATCAAAACAAGAAGGTTCCCTTGCTACGTGATAATGAAAGTGCGGTGAAGCTTACAAGCAATCCCATCCAACACTCTAGAACCAAGCACATAGATGTGAGACACCATTTCATAAGAGATCATCAACAAAAAGGTGACATTTACATTTACAATGTGGGCACCGATACCAATTAGCCAACATTTTCACCAAGCCCTTGAATGAGAAGAGGTTTTGCAAGTTAAGGAATGAGTTGAATATCTTGGATTTCTCCAACATGATTGATGCCCCCCCACTTATGACATACCTCTACTCCAAAAAAGCAACGTCAATTGATTTACATACATTCAACCTTTGCTAGACTTGTGTAGAGCACATAGGGATCATTCTGCTAAATTAGGCTCATTCATGAAAAACAAAATATTTTGTATTACATATGCTACCACTATGGCTTCTATGAGTTGTTTGATCTAGTGGTGGCATATGACATGTTGAAACTTGCAACCTCACTGTTTATCTAGAAAACTTATTCTTTTACTTAACCAACATGGCCAAGTAACCATTGCAAGATGGGTGAAGAAGCTTGTTCCATGGTTTAAATCATGTTAAGTATATAGGACAAGTATCTAGGTTGAACTATAAAAGAATATTAACCCCACTCTCTTTCTAAATTGACTTGATAAATAAATCTTCCAAGTATCCTCAAGTGATACATGTTACTATAAGTGGTTTACTTTGTGGTAAATGTGTGACAAAGGGAGAAATTGTGGGTAAAATGATAATTCCTTGGTAAAGGGAAAGAAAATAGAAATAGAGAGAGAAATACATTGTGAAATTGAAAAATTAAAATTGAGCACACAAGTAAGGGAGCAAGCCTATGAAAAATTTTTGCATTTGGATGTGCATTACACATATGTTTGCTTGCATTGTACTTTAATTCAATATGAATTGCTTTGTGGGTACATACTGTATATCTTTATGATAATTGATCACAACATGTATAAAGTTGCTACATCCTTAAAATATCTGTGTATATCTAGTTGGTATCGAGCTAACCATGTTGCTAAGGAAGGGATGATTTGGGGCCCCTTCGAATGGATCACGCTTTAAAGGTCCATTTCTTATACCTTAGCATCATGTCATAGTTTGCAAGTGGTTTACCTCTTTAAAAGGTCTATCTAAGCATATGTGTAAAACTTTGACTCATAATCATAAGAAGTGCACATATAAAGGGGGAGTAAAACACTTCAAACCAATTGTGAATCAAAATCATAGTTCATATCATTATATTGGGTTGTCATCAATTACCAAAAAGGGGAGATTGAGAGATCTCTAGTGTTTTGGATAAAATGAGAAACCTAAATACTAACCCAGCTCTAAGTGATTGAGTAGTTATAGTACACTCATTGATGACAAGTGGTGGGCAAGCAAAGGTGGTGGAGACCTAGAGTTTTACACTTGAAGAAGAAGGAAAATGGAAAGACCTAAGCTAAACAAGGCAAAGGTATAGCTAGGGCTTTTCTTTTAGTGGGCAGAAAACGAAGTGGTGTGATCACATTTAGGTTAGACAACCGTACTATTAAGAGGGGGAAAATTTAAAAGTGATTGCGGTTTGTCAAATGCCACAGGTATATCTATATTTCATGTGCATTTTAGGGCCTAGTGACATACTCCATGCTAATTGACAATTAAACATGACAAGAAGTGTTCACTAAAGAGGTATCTTAGTGCTTGGTACAAATTTGGGGCAAGAACTGAAAATATCAAAGACAAATGAGGGTCAAGCAAGGGCGGCCGGACCTGTCCAACGTGCCGGACGATGGCGTCAGCATGACCCAGCGTTCGTCGCCACACTGAAGCCGCAGGAAAATTCAGAGCGCGACGAACATGTCCGTCGGATCGGCTTGGAGTGTCCGTCGGGCTTCCAGAGAGATCTGCAAGTGAGCAGTTTGAAGACAGGCGCCGAATGCTGGAGGACAGAGATCGGACGCTGGCACGGAGCGTCCGTCGCCCGTGAAACAGCCCAATGACTAGTTCTGATGGGGCGTCCAATGACTATTCTGACAGAGCGCGGGCGCTGGCGACGAAGCGTCCGTCGCCCCCGTGAAGAGCATCCGTCGCCAACTTAATAGGGTAACGGCTAGAAGACTTTGAGGGGAGTTATAAAATGTGGGGGCCGGTTGGGGTGATCTCTCTCGCACATTTTAACATCTTTGAGACTCACTTTGAGCTGAGCAAACCCCCTCTCACTCATCTCCATGTTTGGTTAGTGAAAACCCAACAGAGATTGAGTGATCCAAGTGCATTTCGCATATAGCTTGCATCTAGTGGCCTTGGGTGGTGTTCTCCGCTGCGGATTTCTTGTTGGTCTTGGTGATTGCCATCACCTAGACGGTTTGGAGCAGTGTGGAAATTTCTCGTGGCATTTCATAGCCTCATCTTGGTTGGTTTTGTGGGACCCGGTGATGGGGTTTGGCGTGTGATGCCAATTAGTGCTTGAACCTCCAAATGAGGTCTTGCCACAACGGGGGGCTAGCTAGAACCTCGAAAGAAAATCAAGTGTCAACCATTGTCTTTGTGATTGTGTGATCTCATTGGTATTGACCCTTTATTTTTCATCCCCTACAACCTCCACGGTGGATAATCTTTCTTCCACTCTTTGCATTTCCTTATTTATACTTGTCTTAGTAAATAGGTTTTGCCTCGAGGCTAAATTTGAATCGAGTAGGGATTGAGTGATTCTAGAGCTTATTGGATGAAATTGGGGGTTAGGTGGCTTTGCATCCCCTAGTAGCTAGTGCAAGCAACTTCGCCTTTTTGTTACTTTTTTTGTTTGAGATTGTTTTTAGTTTCAAATTAGCTATTCACCCCCCTACCATCACTTAGGACCTTTCACCCGGACTGTCCACGGGCTGGCCGGACTGTCCCCGGCAAAAACTCAAAAACCAAACGTTTCTAGACACAATCTGTTCGGCCCACAGGCACGGGCCTGGACTTTTCTGCGGACCCACCTGCGGACTGTCCCCGAGTTTAACAGAAAAAGGCAGCCCAGAGCCTCTGCCGGGGCCCGACCCTTTGGACTGTCCGCGCCCACAAACGGCGTACTGTCCGCGCCTGCTCTGGCAGAGAAGAAAAGGGGGCGATTTCAAATCGCCTTCAAACCCCAAACTCCATGGATCCTTCACCAAATCTTCTCCAATGGCTACCAACTTTGTGGGTATGATCCCAAGCCTATGGAGGAGCTATCCCTAGAAATCTCGCTCAATTTGATCGAATCAACCGCGTAAAAGGATTTTGGGAAAAACTCCAAAAACGAAGAACATGAAATACAAATTGCCCGATCTATGTGCTCAAGATGTTTGGGACGAAACCCTTCGGTTGCAAATCTTCTACTCGTGATCCCGCACAACTTAGTTCAAACGGAATCGCAAAACTCGCTCTCAAACAAGAGAAATCAACGCATGAACAAAGAGATTAAGAGGACAAAAACGCGATTTGCGAAGAACACCCAAAAAAGGAGACACAATCATGAAATCAAAGCCGCCATGGCTTACGGGGGGTAAAGCCTCCGATTCCCAACAAAAACAAAGTGCAAATCCTTACACTAGAGACCTCATGAACTAAGAGATAAAACTAGAGAGAGAGGTGGTGCAAATGACTTGAGTTCAAGAGTAGGATGAGGGATACCCCTTCACCCCCATTTAACAGCTTTGGCTAATTTTCCCCAAAGACCCCCCTAGATACATGATGAACTACCTACCCAAGTATTTTCAGTCCAAGCTCCGAAAAAAATCTTCCTCGTTTGAATGGATGGCTCCGCTTCCTGCCAGGAGTTGCCCTCAACTCGACGCAACCTTCAGGATTCCGCCATGTGCCATCCCCGCTTCCTCGGAAAGCTCCTCAGGGTTGAGACCTAACCCGCGAAACCTGCCACCGGTAGCTTTCGCTCAACTACCGAACCCCGAGTTTTGAGGCCCAAACTCGGGAAAACCCTCCACTATGGTTTTGCGGCCCAAACCACCAAAACCGCTCGACTCGAGCCACCCGTGTCCTCAAAATCGGTCGGACTCCGAGTCTCTGAGCCTCCCGCTTGACCCGCTCGTCCGCCGTCTTGACTTGGTCAACTCGTCTAAACTCCATGTCTTGTCCGCACTCGCCGGTGCCAAGTACAAGCCACCACAGCTAGTCCGTCGGCGCCCATGGGCCCTCGGTCCGAGCCCCGCTTCCCGCCCTTCATCGCTCTTAGTCCATCGGCACGACAAATCTCTACTCGACCTTCTCCACACCATTGACCACGTCACTAGGCATAGTACCTCACACCACAAAATCAATAGACATGCACAAAATTTGCTTTCGTAAGAGATTAGTTCAAGTCACTCAAAATGAACCGTTCAAGTGTGGACAATCACTCATCACAAAACTGAAGAAAATGAGTACTTACCACCATGTGTTCACAGCATCTTTATAAATACTCAGCTGTCCGATCTAGATTGACAATATTATTATTATATATATAGAACTACATTCTAAAACCTGGGTTGATTACTAATTAGCACCCCTACGGAGCGCCCTCCACTCCGGGGAATCTTTGACACTGTAATATTATTTTACTCATGTGTTTCCATCTGATAATAATTTAAATATCGGCTACAATCTACGCCGGATGTCACCTCCACATCCGCCCCCGTAATCAAGCGAGATTTTAAAGGCGCTTTAATGACAGCTGTTGGTTGATGTAGTATATATATTATATCTCGCGTTTCTTTTTTTCTCTCCTCCCACGGAACCTCACGGAGAAATGGCAGCCATCGATGTCGTCTACCTATCCATCTTCTTCGTGTAGGGAAAGGAGACGAAGCTGCTCGCATCCTGGGGGTTCGTCTTCCTCGTTCGCTGCTGTTGTGGGGTTCATCTCACGTCTGGGAGCCCTTTTTCCTTGCCCCCATCGTCATGGTGTCATCCTCGACGCAAACCCACACGACAAGGAGTGACCCGGGCACGCTAGCCTCCCCGGCCAGCGGCGGGCGACGCCCACGCGGTGCGCCAGGTCAGCCCCAAAGCAGCGCGTTTCTGGGACCAGGCCTCCCGCAAGATGGCACCCGGCCATGGCTGGGTACGCCTCGTACCTGAGCTCCACCGCGCGCCGCCCGGCGAAGTGGTTCCGCTTGTTGCCTCGAACGTCGCGATGGTGCCGGCGGACAGGTCCCAGACGTTTCCCCCACTACGATCGATTGATGAGCTACTAGATTGATTGATGGGTTTTTAAAGCCTGGGCGTCATAATGCCTCTCAAGAGCAACTAGTAGTACTAGATTGATCGGTGTTTTTTTTATGTTTTTTCCTGGATAGTGTTGCAGGCTAATTTTGTAAAATGTTTTTTATTTCTAGGGGCCAATCCCATATACACACTGTAAAAAATGAGATGATATGGGGTATGAAACCTAAAAAAAACATTTAATGAATTTGTTTTGAATCGATACTAGGAATCTTTGGCTTATGATTTCTGCTTCTTTTGGCCATGTTTTGTCTTCTGAATTCTTCGGCTCTTCCCCATGACATGCCACATGTGTGTTGCTGCCCACGATTGGATCATGCAGGCACAGTCGTGGATCCTTGCATGATGAATTTTGATGGACTTTTATGTGGTTCAAATGACTTGCTTTTACAATATTGTGGTTATCTAGAATAATTTATTTACTCATGAATAATAATTTAAATTGTTTTGAGAGTGTCTTGTTCGTTGAAGCAAGCATAATTACTACTCATGAATAATTTATTTAATGTACCAATGTCTCAGTAATACATATCCAATTCTACTGTGTAAGGGGCTGTTGGGAATTATTTATTAAAGCAATTGATAATATAAATTATTTATCGAAGCAAACGGTAATAGTAGTAATTCTACTAGCATTAATTTATTAATTTCATATGATTATCTTTTTTTTCAGAATTTGGGGTACAAATTCATCACGTGAATTTACCGTGTGACAGTATTAAAAATTACTAACTATGTGCTAGGTACGAACTTACACCTTAACATATGTCAAGTATTAATTCGTAGCTAAAATTTATGCAATCAGTAATAAAAATTATCCCCGTAATAATAAATTTATTAACCCCAAAATTTTAATTTAAAAATGTCATGTCATTATATTTTTCAAAATTTTTGGAAATATTTGGCACATGCAATTTACCAGGTAAATTTTAAATTTAAAAAAATTTCTAACTGTTTTTAGGTAAGGGTTTTTAAACACAACATACTTCAAGAAATTTAATTTTCATTAGCTAATTGATGCAATCAGTAAAAAAAAATTGCCCCCGCAATAATAATTTTTATTTAACCTAACAATATTTTATTAATTTCATGTGATTATCTTTGTTAAAAAATTTTGGAAATATTTGCTCATGTAAATTTTAAATGTGACAAAATTTAAAAAAATTACAAAACTAAAAGTTTAGGTATAAATTTTCACCTTAAAAATATGTCGAGTAATTAATTCTTTTTGCTAATTAAATGCACCCAAGTAAAAAAAATTTTCCCAACAATAAAAATTTTTATTTAACCAAACATTAATTCTTTTAAATTTCATGTCATTACCCTTTTTCTAAAATTTGGGGGAAAAATTCAGCACATGTGAATTTCCGTGTCAGAAATTTTAAAAAATTACTAAATGTGTGTGGGAAATTTATTTACACCTAAACTTACCTCAAGTAATTAATTCTTTTTGCTAATGGGGGACACAAAAAATAGACTGTAAAAATTTCTTTATGTGGATTTTTTTATTTTTAATTTTCAAAGGGTTTAATCTTTTTTTTTTAAATTTTTGGGTTTGCTTTGTGGGTATTTGTTATCATCTTTGAGAAGTTTCATGGAACGGGGGTAATGAAGTGTGAATTTTTTGTATATCAAAGAATGTCGTTTTGACAAAAACAAAATTTTCGAGAAAAGCATGCGTATGTGCCCGCTGGATGTGTCCCGGGATTTTTAAAAACCTTACATGACCGACTTTTACCCCCCATTCCTCAGATTTTTTTAAAAATTGGATGTGTACGTGACCGCGGGGGAATAAAAACCCCGGCCGACATGCATGGCCAGGGCCGGTTCCCCACCAACAACATTTAGTCCCCAACAGTAAATGACAGTAAAAGATTCCATTTCTTAAATGCATTTTTATTACCTTGGGCTCCCCGGTTTTTTAAAAAACACATTGATTTTTCCAGCCCCCGTAGCGTAAAAATAATTTTCAGCACCCTAAATATACTATTCTAAAGCCTGGGTGTTGATTAGAAAAAAAAACACGGGGGAGCCCCCGCCCCCATTTCCACGAATTTTTCCCCAGAAAAAAGGGTTAATGCAATTGCAACACCCTTTTTTTTTCTTAGGTTTCCATCAGGTAATAATAAATCACAATCCACCCAAATTTACGCCCCCGGGTGCAAACCCCCAACAGCCGCCCCCGATCATGCCAGGTTTCACTGGGGGGAGCTAGGTGGGGGCCATTTGTGGGCCCGGCCCCCCTTGCCTCCGTGATTTGATGAAGCCCCTTACTGCATGCATGGTAGAATGTTTTAAAGGGCAGCCAGGGGAGAGCTGTTTTGATTAGCATAAACTATTCGTGTTTCCAATTTCCTAAAAACCTATGTCACTTGTCTCCGTTTGGGGCATCTCCAAGTTTGCTAAATCACTTGTCTTTCCCTTTTAAAAATTTTGGGAAATCAATCAAAAAACAAACTCCAAAAAGTTTACCAATTGGGGGCTTGCCAATTCTATACGTTTGTCAAAAGACCCAAGCCGCAACGGCTTGCCATCCCCCCGCCCGCAAAATCCTCCGTTCGGTTTTCTGCATTAAGTTTCCTTCCTTTTAAACTTCTTCTTTTTTTTGGCAAGTGAGAACAATTGGGAAATTATTATAGAAACTTAATAAAAAAAATGTTTGACAAGTAAAAAAAAAACAAATGGTTGGAGATGCTCTTAGGAAATGAGCCCCTCATAGGCCAGTGGACAGGGTCAGCCGTAGCCATGCATGAGCATGCCTCTACATAGCAATCGTGTAGCATTCACTCCACCAAAAAATAATTAAAAAATAGCAAAATTTTGGGGAGTAGTGTTTCCATCGCTCAGGTGAGTCGTTATTCTATTAGCCATTGCGTTTTAAGCACCGTTTGTCGTTTGGCCTGTTTAAACACTAATAATGGTACACCACCGTTTTTTATTTTATTTTGTTTTTTTGAACATTTAAACTGTTGTTTTGACTGCTTAAAAAATCCAGTTTGTCTAAAAAATGGGCTAAACGACAGGTGACTGATTGTTGACCATTTAACGTTTAAGAAAACATTGGTTTTAAGAGAATTTTTATGATTGGTTGTTTTATTGTCAAAAAGTAATTTGCATAATTTTGACTTATTTATAAGTACTAATATTAAAAATTTTTTTTCAAATTATAATTTCTTCCCTCTCATAAAGAGTGTGTTTGAAAAAAAGTATCTGTGAAGGGGAAAAACAGTTTTCTAGTGAAAACTTTCAATGCGACGGGAAGGGGGGGGGGGGAATTTTCCCCCTAAATTTGGCCCCCCCTATGTTTAACTTCTAACTCCGCCCTGCCAGGTTTTATGAATTGGCCCCTTCCCATGTTTAACTTCTAGCTCCCCCACTGCCAGGTTTTATGGTGCATGCTGGTAAAACTATATATATATTGTCTTGCTTTTCTATTCTTTCTCTTCCATCGGAACCAAAAAAGAACAAAAGGCCGCCGCAGAGCCTCGTTGCACCGGCCATGAGACCTCGGTGCTACCGCAGAGCTCGCTCGGGCCCGGGTCGTTGCGGACCAGCTTGCCTGGCTCTCCGCTGAAACCGGGTTTCCAGTGTTGGGAAAAAACATGTTGCCGCCGCCGCAGGTGCTCGTCGGCCAAAGGGAGGCTTGAGGTCAGTGCTCTCCCCTGGAAACCCCCTTGCCCGGGGTTTGGGGCTAGAAAAGCATGTTGGCGCCACCGTGGGGGCTTGTCGACCACGGGGGGGCTTGAGGTCGTGCCGAGGCCTCGCTCGCGCGCGGCCGTGGACATGGCACGCCGCCGCCGACCTACTCCCCGGCTCGGGCCCCGGGTACTT
>CM039122.1:37214944-37285709 GCA_022036555.1 Microstegium vimineum
TGCCAGTTTTAAACATATTTTTACTGGCGGTTTACCTAAAAAAACCCGTATGTGGAAATGACGCTTTTCCCACAGGGGGTTCAGCTAAGTCAACCCCCAAGTATAAATAGTTTTTACGTGGGGGGTTGACTTAGCTGAACCGCTTGGGGAAAATGCGCCATTTTCCGGGACGGTTTTTTTTAGGTAAACTGCCGGGGTTAGAAATATGTTTACCTGCCGGTTAAATTAAGCAACCCCCCAGTGTTGTTCCTGTAGCTATATATACCCTTCTTCCTCCCCGGGGAAATCCTGTAGCTCGCGGGCCAATTTCCCATTGGAGGTGATTTTGGAGGTTCATATTTCTTCAAATAAAAGGGGAAAAGATGTTTTGATCTTTTTTTTGGGAAAGGAGGTTGTAAAAAAGGGTTTTAGTTTATGCCTTTTCTTACCTCATTTTATCCTTTTCCTTGCTCAATTTGAGTCCCTTTTTAGATCTGGGGTTTCACCATAAGTGAGAGAAAAGGGTTTAGCTAGGTTATGGGCAAGATTTTGTGAAATGTTTATGCTTAAGATGGTTAGATGATGCCTCTCCACTCTCTCAAATAAATTTTTTTGTTGTAAATTTGGTTTATAAAAGTTTTTTTTTAGTTGTATGTATATAGCTAAAACCCCAGAATGGTATGTTCATTTTTAGAGAGCAATATAGGTCCATTTACTTAGTATTTTTTTTTCCTTTTTTTGCATAAATTTTTTCCCTAAATTGTACCTTAGAAATGGATTTTTTAGTTGTGCTAGCAAGGGATTGTGTTTATGAAGTGTTTTCATATGTTGAGAGCAATATAGTTTTTTTGGGTTTGTTTCTAAAAAAGTAGGTTAATTATTTAGTGTTTTTTCTTTATTTCTCAAATTGTTTCATGAATTTTTTGGGTTTTTGTGGTTGTTGGTATTTCCTTTTTTGCTAGGATTAAAGATATGTCCCATGATGAATAAAAAGGGAGATATGATAATTGGGGTTGAGAGGGGGTTCTATGTAGCAAAGATATCTAACAAGGCAAAGCTGGTTATACTGGCTTTATCAGCCCTTCTCTTGTAGGAGGCGATGAGATAGATCAGAAAGAGGGCAAAACTCTAACCGAACCGCACCATCATGTTGTATTGAGGCCTTACTTTTTAAGAACTTATCTGACACACGTGGTGGAATACGAAGACTAGATAGAGCTGTCACCTTCTACTAGCATCCACAAACAATCCGCGCGATAAGAGGTTTACAAAGGCAAGATCTAGTCTAGACACCACGTCTACACTATTCCTACTACTTTAACCCTACGTTAAGGCTAAAGCACTCTACTTAAAGTAAAGCAATGAACAAGTGTGAAAATGTGTATAACAGTTAAACCAGATTTAGAATATTAATTGCTATAAAGAACCCAGATGTATCACTTACAAGTGCTCAACATACAAGAGGATTGCATCCGCTGAGGTAGAGCTCCGGAGAAGATTCCCGACAGATCCGGGGCTTTCTCGAGAAGACTTCCCTCACTCTCCTCCAACTAGCATAGCACTACTACTAAGGAGTAGTTTCTCCAATGAGGCATGAGTGAGAGTGAGGGCCTAGGGGGTCTATTTATAGCTAGAGGTGGAGTAGGGGCTACTCCGGTGCCACGTCAGCGATCCGCGCCACCTCCATCAGCCACTGTAGGATGAAACCGTCATTGTAACCGTCTTAAATCAACGGAGGAGATCAAGTGGATGTATGGCGGCATGCAGGAAGTCGGTGGGGAGCTGGAACCACCATATGGTGATTCGGCCGAACCCTATAGCAGGTGGGCCCTGCTACTTTTCTTCTAGAAGCTGACCCCACTGGCCAGGGGGCCTGTGGGTGGTCTCTGGCCGCACCTAGGCATTTGGCCAAATGCCTTTTGTGGCCAAATGGGCTCATCTTTCGCAGGTGGCTTCTAGACGTAATGCCCATCATGATGGTGTATGCCGTGTGCACATTTGCCATACTTGGAAATACGTCATGTTGGGCCTATGGATCCTTGTGTTGTGAATCTGGACCATTGAGAGGTGAATATACTTGGATCCAAGGGTAGAGAGTATTCTTGAGGGTGTTACATGGATCATAGGGGCTAAGGATGCCAAGTGGGTCCATAGGGTGGTCGGCTGACCCCCTAAGTGGGCCCACTGGCTCCCAAAAGAGCCCATTTGTCATTACCTGCATCAAATAGTCATGGGACATGTGGAACTAGTTATTGGGTAAATTATGTTCATGCTATTCTTGTTTTCCTTTGAATATGAGGATCTTGACAGTGTTTTGATGGTGATAAAATAGCTTGTAATTACCGTCAACAGTGGTGAGACAAATGTATGTTTAAAAATTATACCATATGATAAACCATATATTTAATCATATCCCTTCTTCCTCCCCGATAACTCTTCTAGCTCGCAGTCAACTATCATTGGAGACGTTTTTGGAAATCCAGATTTTTAAAATACAATTGGAGAGGTTTTGATATTCATTTTTTTGGAAAGAGGTGCTAGCAAAGGTTAGTTTATCTCTCTCTTGCATCCTTTTATTCATTTTTGCTTAGTTTGAGTAACGTTTTGGAGCTAGGCCTATGGTTTCAATTTTTAGCATACAATTAATTCATTATATTTTTGTACTGGTACGATGGAGAGTTCATTATGGATGTATGAGTTGTCAAGACTAGATCCATCATACTTACCATAAGTGCATAAGTTTGTTGACACTGCTAAGAACCATGCTTGGAGAACAAAGATGAAACACATACATTGTCCATGCATAGACTGCAAAAATGTTGTTGTATTTGATGACACTCAAACAATCCTTTCTCATCTAGTCTGTCGGGGGTTTATGAAGGATTACTTGATTTGGACAAAGCATGAAGAGGGTAGTTCTACGCATTATACAACGATAAACTCTGCAGATATTGATGTTGATCTACATATGCTTGTTGATGGGTTCCAGTTCATACATGAGACACAACAACCTCTTCCTGATCATGGTTTTGATGGAGCAAATGAAGGTGAGGTCCTGCCAGATATGGCTACGGAAGATGCAAAATTCTTAGAGGCAATGTTGCATCGTCATTTAGATGACCCTTCAATGTTCTTCATGAAAGGTATGGATTCTCTGATGAATGCAACAAAAGAGCCTTTGTATGATGAGTCTAAAGGTTGTACCCAAGAGTTCACGACGCTGCGGTCTGTGCTTAAGTTGTTGATGTTCAAAGCTAGATATGGTTTGTCTGATGTTGGCTTTGATGCGTTCTTGAGTATTATCGCAGACATGCTTCCAAAGGAGAACAATGTGTCGGCTGACACATACTATGCAAAGAAGTTAATCAGTCCATTCACTATGGGTGTTGAGAGGATCCACGCATGTAGAAATCATTGTATCCTATATTGAGGTGATGAGTATAAGGACATGGTCAGCTGTCCAAACTGTGGTGCAAGTAGGTACAAGACTGTAACACCCGAAAATTTGAATTTTTGAAATAGATTGAAATTGATTTAATTTTGAATTTGGGTGTTCATCAAAATGTAAGAAAACTAAAAACTTTTATCAAATTTTAAAACTTACTTAGGGTTTAGCAACTTTGTGGTGCATTTCATGCCTCTGCATTTTTTCTTTTGCATTGATGATTTTGCAAAGCTTGAATATATTTAAAACCATTTTAGAAAAGAATTTGGAAAACCTTCGCAAAAGAAAAAGAAATGGAAAACTCTTTTTCCCTCTCTCCCTTCTATTCCTCCTTTTGGCCCAGTCAGCGTGCTGGCCCAGTCCAGCCAGCTCCCCCTCCGCGCGGCCCAGCTTCAGCAGGCCGGCCCAGCTCCTGCGCAGGCTTTCCTCCCTCCTCTCCTTTGATTGACGCAGCGGCCCCGCTCGTCAGCTCCTCCTCCCTCCCCTTCACCGCGACGGACTCTGCCTCGGCAGAGCAAACGGTCCTGCGATTTCTTCGCGTGCAGGCGTATCCGCATAGGATACCCCTCCCTATCGCCCTATAAGTAGTGCCGCCGTTCCCCCGCCTCATTTTTCATCTAGCAATCAAGCCTCACCTCGCGACACATCTTGACGTGGACGAGCCACCGCTGCGAGGTTGCTCCTCCGCCGTTTGTCAACCGTGAGCACCTGTCGTGCTTCTCATCAGCCTTGTGGAGCCACCGGGACGCTTCTCCCTCCCTTTTTCTTCCGAATCGCTGCTCACCCGAGCTTGTTCACGTTTACAGGAAGTCGCCACCCGCCTTCTCCGTGGTCGGATCCCCCTGAGCCCTCCTCGACTTCCATTTTCGCCTCAGGTGAGTTCTTCATCTATCCCTCGTTCTTCCGGTGCTTTTGGATCGAAAAAACCGAGTGCTGTAGCCCCCGTTCGAGTTACGCCGACGAGCTCGGCCCTGTCCGGCCATGGTGCCATCGTCCCTGCCTTCTGCTCTGGCGGGAGCACCACCCTCTCTCCCTCATCTAATCTGATCCATCCATCTCTGATCCATCGGTCTAGATTAGACGATACCCCTTCGTGGGATGTTTTGTTAAAGAGCCCCTCAGCTCTTGACTAATCAACCCGCCGTCCTGATGTCTGATACATTATCCGATCCTTTTTCGATTTATTTTAATTCAATAAAATTCAATCTATTTACAAGTTTGCCACTGTTTTCAAATGACCGTAGTTTGCTCGTTTTAGATCCAAATCGATCCGTTCAACTTGCGTTAGATCCGTAATTTTATGCTCTATCCAGTAGTATAGATTTCATCTATGTTAATAACTTTTGAAAAGTAAAGTTTAGATTAATCCTTTTTAATGAATTAACCTAGTATAGAAAATCCGGTTTAATTCATAACTAATTCGTCTTAGATTTGTTTTGTTCCGTTCTAGTTGCATCGGTTTCGTATCGATAAGATCTATCAGTTATCAGTAGTGTCAAACATGTTCTCTTCTTTGAAATAAAATGATAATTGATTAATCTATAAGCAATGGATTTCCAAATAAAACTAAACTAGGTTTTCACCTTAGTTTTTCTTAAATGAAATATATTTAGTTTAATCTTGTTTTTCTAATCAAATGTCATGTGAATTAATCTAATTTGGGTAATGCTCTGAATTATCCAGTATATGATTTTATATAGATCTATAGCTTGTCATACCCCCCATATCTTGCATGTGTGGGGTATTCTTAAAGTACCCATAGCTTGTTATCCTTGTTCCTTGTCACCAATGGGATCGATGCATATGGGTAGCTTCGCTATGCTGTACTGAATTATGAATTGAATCCTGATTAATGATATATGCAACGATGAGTTAAAACTGGCTTTTATAGCAACATGGAATAAGACCACACTGTAGGGCAAAAGCTGAGACTTAAATGCAACCATGAGTGCTATATAGCTATGGCTTTAGTTAAGTATGAAGTTTCAACTAGTATGCTTGTGGTTCGTGAAAGTCTCCTTTGCTGAGCTGGTTATGGGGTATAGCTTGTGTGGGGACCGCTGCAGGTGGTACCATCGGGGTGTCCCATATACCCCTTTGCATTGGGTCCGTAGGGTCCGCTACATGCTAGAAAGGGATTTTGAAAGACTTTGTAGTGTACCCTGTCCGCTCACCTTGGAAGTGTTTTGGGAGTCATGATCCCGGACATATGGGCAACACGGCTTGTTGGTAAAGTGTGTAACCTCTGCAGAGTGTAAAACTATCATGATAGTCGTGCTCACGGTCACGAGTGGCTCAGAAAACTCACAGTGTTAGTTGATCATGTTGTTATAACTACTGATGATGGTAAGTTTGGAGTTATGAGATAAAAGGTGGTTTCATTAATGATCATGTGGTTATCAACTGGGTTAAGCAAAACTAAAGCTAATTATGGTTAAAACTTGACCAAGTTAAAAGCAACCACAGTAAACCAGTGTCAGCCTTTTGAGCTTCATAACCATATGTTATTCTTGATGAGTACTTTTTGTGCTCACTCTTGCCTTATCAACCATACTAGATTTGCAAGAGTTAAAGGAGTTAGTCTTGTGATCAACCAGTCAGTTGTCCCTGTGAAGTTGGAGCCTTCGCTTGAAGTTCGGAGTCGTCTTTCCATTGTTTGCTGTGTTGAGGTTATTATTTTGACCTTATGTGTTATATATTTAAGTATTGTCTTTTGATATCGCCTTAGTTTGTGGCTATATGTGAGATTTGACTTCCTTGGCTCACATATGGTGTATGTCTGGTTTTGTTGTTAAAACCGGGTGTGACAAAGACGAATAAAGACTTTCGAGAAGAAGAATGTGCTGCCTCCAAGTGTAAAGGAAATAAGAGAAAGAAGACCCAACAGAGAGCAACAAAACTCCCCAGAAGCAAAGAAAAAGACGAAGTAGACTATTATGACCAGAAAACGATTCCTGCTTTAGTGATGTGGTACCTTCCTGTGGTTGATCGATTGAGGTGTTTGTTCGCTAACAAAGAGGATGCCAAACTTATGAGCTGGCATGCTTCAAATGAGCACAAAAATGATGGGAAGCTTTGTCATCTGGTTGATGACACGCAGTGGAGAGATTTCAATAACAACCATGAAGACTTTGCAAAGGAAACAAGAAATGTTAGATTTGCACTGAAGACTGATGGAATTAATCCATTTGGTGAGAGGAGTAGCACGCATAACACATGGCCGGTGATCCTAACCATCTACAACCTTCCCCAATGGTTGATGCAAAAGCGGAAGTACCTTTTACTAACCATCCTTATCTCTGGGCCTACACAACTTGGAGTCGACATGGATGTTTTTTTGGAGCCCTTAATGGAGGATATGAAAATGTTGTGGGAAACAGGTGTTCAAATGTGGGACAAGTACTGCAAAGAATCTTTCACGCTGAGAGAAATTATTTTTGTTACCATCAACGATTACCCTGCTCTCTTCACATTATTAGGGCAGTTCAAGGGAAAGGTTGGTTGTGTATTCTGCATAGATGAAACCGCTTACGTGTCCCTCAATGCATCTAAGAAGATAGTCTACATGAGACACAAACACTTCTTATCGAAAGGACACATGTACCACCTTAAAAATATGGCTAAGTACTTCGACAATAATGATGAACTACACTCTATTCCACCATTAGGTAACAGTAAAGGCAAAGAGTTTTCCAAATAGTTAGCAAAATCAAATTTGTTTTTGGGAAGAAGACAAAAAACAGAAAACCAAGACAGGATGTCAAACCAACTCCAGGAGCTACATTCAAGAAGATGTCTATTTTCTTTGAGTATTTACCATACTGGAAAGAGTTAGATGTACGACATGCGATCGATGGTATGCATGTTCAGAAGAACGTGTTTGAAAGTCTAATTGACATCTTGCTATACATGAAGAGCAAGACAAAGGAAGGACTCAATTCACGCATGGACATGGTACAGTTAGGCATAAAAAAAGAGCTTCACCCTGTTCTACAAGAAAATGGGAAGTGTCATCTACCCGCAGCAAGCTACAATCTCAACATAGATGAGAAACATGCGATGTGTGTGTGGGTTTAGGAAGTTGAAAGCCCCATCTGGATTTTGCTCTAGCATATGGAGTATCTTGTCAATGAAATACCTTACACTCACCAACTACAACTCACATGATTGTCATGTCATGCTTACTACTTTCCTTCCGATTGTCATCAGGGCTATAAATCCTTTGTTCGTAAAGATGACAGTAACACATCTGTGCTTCATTTTCAACAAGATCTCACAAAAGGTGATTGACCATGATGAGTTAGCGACTCTTTAGGAATTCGTAGTGGAGACTGTCACAGTTTGAGATGTATTTCCCCTAGCATTCTTCGATATCATGGTGCACCTTGTTGTGCACTTGGTTCCTCAAATTGAGGCATTGGGTCCTATGTACTTGCATGAACTGTGGATTAATGAGCATTTCATGGCAATACTAAATGGCTATGTTTCGACTCGTGCTCGTCCAGAAGCGTCTATGGTTGAGGGGTATTTAACTGAAGATGCCTTTGAGTCCGGAGGTCCATTCTGCAATAGTGTCCTAAAATACCAAGTTGCAATAGGTTTGCCTCTGTCATGATATGAGGGTAGGCTGTATGGAAGTGGGAGGATGGGACGAAAATCATTCATCCTGAAAGATTACAACATAGTCCTCGAGGTACATCACAGTATCCTACATCAGCTCTCGATAATGGAGCCTTTGATCGAGCAACACTTAAATGAACTTCGGGAACATAATCTTGGGAGCACAGATGATTGGGTAATGAAGGAACACAAGACTCGGTTCAACACATGGCTAAGGGAGAAGGATATTCCACATGGGGAAACAATTGAGGAACAAACCATCAAGGGGTTGGCATCTGGACCCTCACACCAGGTCACGACATGGCAAACCTATGACATTAATGGCTTCACATTTTGTACCAAGTACAAGGACATAAAGAACATGGCACAAAATAGTGGTGTTCGATGCGAGGCCATTGACTCTACGACAGGTGAGATTATTACATACTTTGGCATCATTGTTGACATATGGGAACTAGACTATGGTACATTCCAAATCCCTATACTGCGATGTGAATGGGTTGAAGACAAACATGTCACAGTGGACAACTATGGGGTCAGAGTTTTTGATCTAAGTAAGGTAGGCTACAAAGATGACCCATGGATAATGGCTAACCGTGCTGCATTGGTTTTCTATGCTGAACATATCCTTTCTCCTAATGAGAAGAAAAGTACCAACCAACCAAAGCATGTAGTTTTTCCTGGAAAGCAACAAGATATCGGAGTTGATGGTGTATCTGATCTGGATGATTTTAACTAGTTTAGCAATATGTCTCTCTTTGTAGACCATCTAGTGAGGATAAGGAATGTTGAGCGAAGCATCCCACATAATTCATTGCCCTGGGTTCGCCACGATGGACAAGGAAGAACAGTAGAAACCTAGTTTATATTTCTCATTGGTCACGTAATCCATTTGTGGTACAATGTGTACCTTACAATGTCTACCATTCACTATTTGTAAATGTGAGACTTTAATGCTTATTCCACCTCTTTATGCTATCATTTTCTATATAGCTGTTGGTATTTCTTATGACTATCGGATAAATCCGCAAGCACACAAATTATACCGTTGTAGCACTTCACCCAGGAGTATTTCGGGGTATCGTAATTTATATTCTCCCAAGGGAAAGTAGAGCTAGAAATAATAATAAAGAGAGATCCTAGAGATCACCTCAATTTAGTACCAACTAGTGTAAAGGGGTAATCGATATAATGATAGGAAGGTGATGATGCGACAAACCGGTAAGGATAAGTAAAAGATGACTAGTGAGTATAACTATGTGGGAGGACAACGAGAGAGTAAAAGGGTTCCTATGATTCCAACTCTACCTTTGTGGATTTAACTATGGCACTCAACTGAGACAAACATCGATTTATTCCTCAATACAAGTATGCTAGGCGAGGGGATAGATCAGTAGGAGGACAAAACTCCTACCGGACTGCGCCCTCTTCTTACGGGGGTATTATCTTTTAAGAACTTGCCTAAGAACACGTGGTGGAATACAAAGACTAGACAAGGTTGTCACCTCTTGCTATCTACCACAAACAATCCGTGCAACAAGCGATAACCAAAGGTAAGATTAAGTATAAGCATCGCGCTTACACCTATTCTTACTACTCTAATCGTGTATACAACAACTAGAGTACCCTATAACAGGCGATGATCACATACAGGAAAGGTCACAAGGATCTCAATCTAGTTTATAACAACTAAATGACAAGATAGACCACAACAATACTATAATAAGTATAATATTCCACAAAGTAAAGACTAAGTAAAGTAAAGAAGGAATACTATATTAAATAAGTAAAGTCTTACAAAAAAGGAAAAGATACAAGAGCTTATACCAGATCCTCCGGGAAGACAACTCCGGAAAGCCCGAGCAAAGCTCAACTCAACTCTAACTCCCACACTAGAAAACACCACTAGACTAATCTCCAGTTGATAACAAGAGTGGCTTGTATAGATTACATCATGCCTAGGGAGGGAGGTGTGGCCCTCTATTTATAGTGGGGGGTGGAGTAGAGCATACTCCAGCGCCACATCATCGATCCAGGGGACTTCAATCCTCCTCCCTTGGATCAAACCGACTTGGAACCGCCTAGGATGAAGGGTTTGGATTTCTGTCTTGTGCTTGGTAGTATGGCGGTTGACTAGGGTCCAACCGACCTAGGGGGGTGGTCGGCTGACCCCCCCTAAGTCTAGTGGGCCCTACCTTGTCTCCTTGGATGAGGTCCCACTCACTAGTAGAAATATGATCTTCAATGATGATTTTCTAGTGACGCTGGTAACTTTGGTCACAGAATGATATCTTTCTATGACGAAAATTTTGGTTTCGTCACAAGTTACACGGGACGAAGTTTTGGCTTGAATTTTAATGATGAAAGGGATATGAACGTCATATATTACCAAATGAGAATCGTCATAGAACATGTCGTCGGTGCGCTTCATTTTAATGATGAAAATATTCGTCACAGATTATGTTTTGATATGGTCATAGATAATTTGTCACGTTTGGTCCACGTAGTGATGAAACGAATTGGTTGCAGATCATTTTTTTAACGTCGACCACTTGACGGTGTTCAATGCGTGGGCCACAGACCCCGGTTAACAACAGCCTGGACCTTTTATTTTGGCAAAAAACTATGCGGGTGGAGCTTTGAACCCGCGACCTTGCGCTAGGCAGGTAACAACGCTAACCGCTGGGATACTCGACCACTCTTGAAAAAAGAAAGAAAGTTTGTGCATTTGTAAGGTTTGAACAAGACAATTGAATGGATCACAGGACATGGGCCATAGATAGACCCATGATCGACCATCATCGACGTCACGACCTAAACCCCCCATCGACGACGCGGTGGCCTGAGGACTGGAGAACTGCGCTGGCATTCATTGCGTGGGCAAAGCGGGGGATTTGGTCGCGGGTACATAAGGTTCGATTTGTGTTCTAATTTTATTGATATATACATGAGTTAGATGTGGTTTTGAATTGTTTTTACTTCAATCACAGTTAGGGAGTTAATACAAGCCAAGTTACTTTTATTGTTACAATAGATGGATAGAAGTTGGGTTTTTGGGGAACAATTCACTCCTGCATATTTGAAGGGAGTTGAAGAGTTTATGAAATTTGTTAGTGAAAGATACCCCGAAGACGAACACATCCGTTGTCCATGCATCAATTGTCATAATCGAAGGCTGATGCATCAGACTCAAGTAGAAACCCATATACACATTTATGGAATGTCACCTACATACACCAGGTGGATTCATCATGGGGAGCCTGCATATGTTGTAATTGATGATGACGATATAGATCAGGAGGCCGAAGGACATGATCATGGCTTTGGGATACATGTGGATGGGGATGAATATGTTTACGATGATGATCATGGAGTACTAGATATGATAGGCGAACTATTTGCAGCGGCAGAGGCTGATGGAGAACATCCAAGTTTTGGAAGAGTTCTTGAAGATGCGAAGAAGGCGCTTAGCCCGGGTTCTAGCCATTTAAAATTTTCCTTTATGGTGAGGATGTTATATATGAAGTCTCGTTATCGAATCAACAATACAACATTTACCGCAATGATGAAGCTACTGTCAGATGGATACCCTCGGAGTGAGTTGCCAAAATCATATGACGAGGCCAAGAAATATCTTAAAGAATTGGGCCTTGTATTCGAAAACATCCATGTCTGCACCAACAATTGTGTGTTGTTTCGTAAGGATTATGCTAAGTTGAATGCATGCCCAGTATGCCAGGAGTCCAGATGGAAAGATGAAACAAGGGCGAAGAAGGTTCCACATAAGGTTTTGAGGCACTTTCCACTCTTGCCAAGGTTGAAAAGAATTTATGCTTCGAAACGGACTTCTGAGGAAACACAATTGCACAAGAAAGTGAGGAAGCCAGTCGACAACGTTATGAGCCATCCAGCTGATGGGGAAGCATGGAAGGACATTGACAGGAGGGAACCAGATTTTGCAGTTGATCCGAGGAACCTTAAGATTTCCTTAGCTACCGACGGATTCAATCCATTTGGCAACATGAGTACACAATACAGTATGTGGCTAGTGCTTCTGACAACGCTGAATCTCCCACCATGGGAATGTGTGAATCCACCATGTATTTACTCATCCCAGGTCCAAGATCTCTAGGAAAGGATTTTGATTTGTTCCTTGAGCCCCTAATCGAAGAACTGCTCAAGCTATAGAAGGGTGTCAGTACCTTTGAGAGTCCCCATGTGTTTTGGTTTTGAGTAATCGATGAAACCCACTTAAGTACTAACCTTGATCTCTAAGTGTGAATCATGAGATAGGTTGGTACATACCATGTGATGGAGCAAGGTGGATCAAGTGTGGATGGCACAACCTCTAGCATGGTGGTGGAAAGGAAAATGGTGTGAAGGCAAAGGTGATTGCTAGGAACCATTTTCGGTTTAGTGAGCAAGATATCATAGAGGATGTGATCACATTTAGGATAGATAGCCGTACTATCAAGGAGGGAGCTCTTAAGTATGATTATGGTTATCATGTACCACTAGGTTCATATGCATTGCATTAAAATCAATTGAACCAAGTGAAACACCAACTTAATCCAAGATAATTGTGAACTAAAAGCTAACACACGTGCACAAGTGTTGGGATCACTTAGTGTTGGCTCTTGGAAGCTTGGATAAGTTGGAGAAGTGTTGGGCAGCTCAAAAGGGCCTTGGACAGTGGTCCAAACGAAGGGTACATGGCCAATCCGGACCATCGGTGATGGGTCTGGAGGCATACCCTAGCGTGCCTAGTAGAGGAGAGGATCCGGACGTTGTTTGCCATTCGGACGCACGTCCGGTGTCTGGCGCTCTCTGGAACCTCTCTGGAGAAGGCATCCGGACGCAGGCTGTTGGTCCGGTTGGTGAACCGGACTTGCGTCCGGAGGTGCAGAGGAGCTGTGGCTTGCGCTCAGGTTCGTGGAAATATATTTCCGGACCCTGGAGCCGTTGGTCCGGACCAGCACTGTTGCGTGCGTCTGGATCTACGTGGCGCTCTACAGTGCGCGCGGGAAGAAGTCGTTTGAACCAGGGGGTCGACCGGACGCATGTGCTATGATCCGGACTGCACCTCAGGTGCGTCCGGACCCTGCGACCGGAGTCTGGCTCAGAGCCGTTGGGGCTCGGTGGTGAAGGGGTCCGGACGCTGTTGTTGGTCCGGACCCTATTTGAAAACTGCGTCCAGAGGTGGCTCAGAAAGTGTTTTTCAATGGGAAAGGGCTAGTGTGTGGGTGTGGGCTATATAAAGTTATATGGTCGGCCCTTTGGGGCACTTCTTGCACATTCTCATCACTCAGACACTTGTGTTCATTTGTGAGAAGCCCACCACTCATTCTCTAAAACATATATGACATATTCTAGAGAGATTGAGTGAATCCAAGTGCATTGCTTTGTTGATTGCATATTAGTGTCACTTGGTGATCTTCGTCATCGCGGAGCTCTTGTTATTCTTGGATATTGCCATCTCCTAGATGGCTTGGTGCGACGAGGATCGTTGAGCGGAGGAAGGTGATTGTCTCTGGCTCCGATCGGTGGATTGTGAGGGGTTCTTGAACCTACCCCGCGGGAGTTCGCGAAAGGTATCTCTAGTGGATTGCTCGTAGCTTGGGGATCCCCATCTTGTGTTGGTTGTGCGGCACCCTTGAACAGGTTTGGCTTGGATTGCCAATTAGCGCGTGAACCTCCAAGTGGGTGTATCGCTACAACGAGGACTAGCTTGTTGGCAAACAAGTGAACCTCGGTAAAAAATCATTGTGTCAACCTGTCTCTACCGAGGATTCATCTTGTGATTGATTGGTTATCTATTGGCTTATCTCTTCACGTTGGTATAACCATTCTATCTATAGCTTTGCATTACATTCTTTACATTCTTGCAAAGTAGAGCCTCTAGCTTAGCTTGTGTAGCTTAGTCTAGTAGCCTAGTGATCTAGCTCTTGTGTGTGACTTAGAACATATCTTGCTAGTAACTAGAATTGGCAGGTGGCTTGCCTAACCTTAGAGCTAAAGAAAACTTGCTTATCGCCATGTTTTATTCTAACAAGTTTGCTAAGTGTTGTTGTAGAAAATTTAATTAGGCTATTCACCTCCCCTCTAGCCATACCTAGACCTTTCAAATGGTATCAAACCTAGTACACTGTATTCAAAGGCTTAACATCCCACAATGTTAAAATGGCTCAATTCAACAACACCAAGAGGGCACCTAAGTTTGATGGCAACAATTATAGCTATTGGAAGGCCTTGATGACCACCTATCTAAAATCAATCAACCGGAAGATATGGTTGGTGGTCGACAAGAAGTTTGAGGTGGTAAATGAAGAGGCACCCACCGCGGTCGAAGAAGAGAAGCTCCAAAAGAATGATATTGCCTTGAGTGCAATACATGAGGCAATCTCTAAGGAAGTCTTTGAACAAATCAAAAACTTGGAGAGTGCTCGAGGCTTGGAAGAAGCTAGAAGAGTCATATGAAGGGACTCAATCCATGAAGGGAGCAAAGGCCTATATCTTGAAGGAGAACTTTGCTAGCTTCAAGATGAAGGAAGATGAGAACGTGCCCGAGATGTTCAATAGGCTTGAGGTGCTTGTCAATGACCTTAAGTCACTTGGAGAGAAGGTGGAGAACAAGGACTACTCATTCAAGTTCCTAAGAAGTCTTCCCTCAAGATTTGAGATGCTAGTCACTCTATTGGTGAGAAGTGGATTGGACACAACAACACCAAACCAAATTCTTGGTGAGGTGATGACCGATGACACCTTTAGAGAAGACAAGGACAAGATTAGAGAGAACAAGGAAAAGAAGGATGAAAAGAAAGAAGACAAGAAGAAGAGTGTGGCATTTAAAGCCACATCATCATCTAAGGGCAAGGCAAAGTATGATGAGTCAAGCAATGATGAATTCTCAAGCAATGATGATGAAGATGATGAAGAAGAGATGGCCCTCTTTGTCAAGAAGTTTGGCAAGTTCATGAAGAAGAAGGGCTATAAAGATAGAAGGAAGAAGAACTCCTTCAAGAGCAAGAACAATGACAAGAGGTGTTTCAAGTGCAGTAGCAAGGATCACTTCATTTCGGATTGCCCTCTTCATAGTGACAATGAAGATGGAAAGAAGAGCAAGAAGAAAGAAAAGAAAGAGAGCAAGATGTTTCTCAAGAAGAGCAAGAAGGGAGGCTCATATGTTGTCACTTGGGATAGTGATACAAGTGATGATGAGAAGAGATCAAGCAAGAAGAAGGCTCTTGCTAGTATTTCTATGAAGAACAAGATCTCTCTCTTTGACACTCCATCGACATGCTTCATGGCTAGGCCAACTAAGGTACAATCCGATGATGAGTGTGACTCTAGTGATGATAATGATGATGATGAACCCACTAAAGATGAACTAGTTGAAATGTTGGATGATGCTAAGACTCACTTTGACATCAAGAGAAAGGAGTGCAAAGCATTGCGAAAAGAGCTTCAAGCTCTCAAGCAATCCTTTGATGAGCTCAATCTTTCTCATGAGAGGCTAGAGGTATCCCATGAGAAGCTTGGGAAAGCTCACTCTAAGCTTGAAAAGGCTCACTCATCTCTTGTTGAGCAAAAGGAGAAAGAGCATGTTTCAACATGTAACATGGGAACAACTTGTGATATAATTGATGAATCATTCTATCAACCCATCATCATCACCCCAACTAACCCTTCTTGTAGCACATCTAACTCTACCTCTTCTACTAGTGATATTGTCACTTGTGACACTACACTAATAGTTGAGAATGAGACCCTTAAGAAGGAGGTTGGTAAGCTCACTCTAGCATTAGGCAATGCCTATGGTCGAGATACCCGCTTGCTTAAGTGCTTGGGTAGCCAAAGGTTCTCCCTTTGCAAAGAGGGACTTGGCTATACCCCCAAGAGAGGCAAGGTGGCCTTTGCAACTCCAAAGCCTCGCTTTGTGAAGAGCAATGCTCGGTTTTGCTCTACTTGCAAGCAAGTAGGGCATGATGAGCAACATTACAAACTAAATCTAAGCAAGATAAAATTTACACATGCATCTATTCGCTTTGATTCTAGTTATATGCTTACCAAGGGCAAGAAAGGTGTGATAGCTAAGTACATGGGTACACCCAATGAGAGCTCAAAGAAGAAAGCTATTTGGGTTCCTAAGTCCTTAGTCACTAACTTTGGAGGACCCAAGAAAGTATGGGTACCTAAGAAGAATTGAATTGTTTTGTAGGTCCATTATAAAGCCAGAGGGAGGCATTGGGTGCTTGATAGTGGGTGCACTCAACATATGACCGGAGATTCAAGAATGTTCAACTCTATCAAGCAAAATGATTGCAATGGGATTGAATCTATCACATTTGGTGACAATGGCAAAGGGAAAGTCAAAGGGCTTGGTAAGATTTCTATATTAAATGACATGAGCATATCCAATGTGTTGCTAGTAGAGAGCTTGAACTTCAACTTGCTATCTGTAGCTCAACTTTGTGATCTAGGCTTTAAATGCATCTTTGGAGTTGATGATGTAGAGATCATAAGTGTAGATGGCTCTAACTTGATATTCAAAGGATTTATATATGAGAATCTATACTTAGTTGATTTCAATGCCAAAGAAACTCAATTGTCAACTTGATTGCTATCCAAATCTAGCATGGATTGGTTATGGTATAGAAGGCTTGGTCATGTTGGAATGAGGCAATTCAAAAAACTAGTCAAGCATGATCTAGTTAGAGGCTTGAAGGATGTGGTATTTGAAAAGGATAAGCTATGTAGTTCTTGTCAAGCCAGAAAACAAGTTGGAAATACTCACCCTAGTAAGAGCATGATGAGTACATGCAAACCATTTGAGCTCTTGCACATGGACTTGTTTGGACCAACCGCCTACACTAGCATTGGTGGAAAAAATATGGCTTTTTGATAGTTGATGATTTCACTAGATATACATGGGTATTCTTCTTGAGTGATAAGAGTGAAACATTTGATACATTTAAGATCTTTGTCAAGAGATGCCAAAATGAATTTGAAACAACTATCAAGAGAGTAAGAAGTGACAATGGTAGTGACTTCAAGAATACAAGAGTTGATGAGCTTTGTGATGAATATGGAATCAAACATCAATTCTCGGCCAAGTACACACCTCAATCAAATGGGCTTGTTGAGAGGAAGAATAGAACACTCATTGATATGGCAAGATCTATGCTTAGTGAATACAATGTGAGTGATTCTTTTTGGGCCGAAGCTATCAACACGGCTTGCTATTATAGCAACCGACTCTATTGTCACAAGATGCTTGAGAAAACACCTTATGAGCTATTGAATGGAAGAAAGCAAAATATTGCATACTTTAAAGTATTTGGATGCAAGTGCTATATCTTGAAGAAAGGTGCAAGATTGAGAAAATTTGAGAAGAAATGTGATGAAGGCTTCCTACTTGGCTACTCAACTACAAGCAAAGCATATAGAGTATGGAATCTTACTCATGGCATAGTTGAGGAGGTACATGATGTGGCGTTTGATAAAACCAATGGATCTCAAGATGAGAATGACAACCATGATGATGTGAGAGGTGAACCATTGGCCAATGCAATGAAGAACATGGATATTGGGGACATTCAGCCAAAGCAAGTGGTTGATGAGCAAGATATTGAAGATCAAGTGAATCCTCCATCCAATGTGCAACTCAATAACAATCAAGCTAGTTCATCCTCTCCAACTCAAGATCAACAAGATATTTCATCTACTCTACCCAATGATTAACCAAGTACAAGCAATCAACTTCCAATACTCCAACCTACATCTATTGCAAGAGATCATCCTATAAATCATATTATTGAAGATATCACTAGTGGTGTACAAAAAAGATCAAGATTGACTTCATTTTATGAGCACTATTCTTTTGTATCATCTATTGAGCCAACCAAGATTGAAGAGGCTTTGCAAGATATTGATTGGGTGAATGCTATGCATGAAGAACTCAACAACTTCACTAGAAATCAAGTTTGGCAGCTAGTTGAGAGACCAAAGAACCACAATGTCATTGACACTAGATGGGTCTTTCGCAACAAACAAGATCAAGATGGAATAGTGGTGAGAAATAAAGCAAGACTAGTTGCACAAGGGTACACTCAAGTAGAGGGTCTTGACTTTGGAGAAACATATGCACCGGTGGCAAGGCTAGAAGCAATAAGAATTCTATTGGCTTATGCTTGTGCACACAACATCAAGCTCTATCAAATGGATGTGAAGAGTGCATTTCTCAATGGATACATCAATGAGTTGGTATTTGTTGAGCAACCACCCAGTTTTGAAGATGACAAGAAACCCAACCATGTGTACAAGCTAAGGAAGGCATTATATGGCTTGAAGCAAGCTCCAAGAGCATTGTATGAGAGGTTGAGAGATTTCCTCCTCTCTAAGGGATTCATTATGGGCAAGGTTGACACTACCCTATTCACCAAGAAGATTGGCAAGGACTTGTTTGTGTTGCAAATCTATGTGGATGACATTATCTTTGGGTCAACCAATCAAGAGTTTTGTAAAGAGTTTGGAAATATGATGGCTAATGAGTTTGAGATGTCTATGCTTGGAGAGCTTAGTTACTTCCTTGGTCTTCAAGTCAAACAATTGAAGAATGAGACTTTTGTTAGTCAAGGCAAGTACATCAAGGACATGCTCAAGAAGTTCAATCTAGATGAAGCAAAGTCTATTAGTACACCAATGGGAACAAATGGAAATTTGGATGGTGATGCTAGTGGCAACATGTTAGATCAAAAGCTATATAGATCAATGATTGGTAGCTTGCTCTATGTGACCGCATCAAGACCGGATGTCATGTTTAGTGTATGCATGTGTGCAAGGTTTCAAGCATCTCCTAGAGAGAGTCATTTGAAAGCCACAAAGAGGATATTGAGATATTTGAAGCATACACCTAATGTAGGGTTTGGGTATCCTAAAGGATCAAACTTTGAGTTACTTGGATACTCCGACTCAGACTATGCGGGTTGCAAGATAGAAAGGAAAAGCACATCGGGCACTTGTCAATTGCTTGGAAGATCACTAGTCTCATGGTCATCAAAGAAGCAAAATAGTGTGACACTCTCTACCGCCGAAGCCGAATATATTAGTGCGGGGAGTAGTTGTGCACAAATACTTTGGATGAAAGCTACTTTGAATGATTTTGGAGTCAAATTCAAGCAAGTGCCTTTGTTATGTGACAATGAAAGTGCAATCAAGCTCACCAACAATCCGGTTCAACACTAAAAAACAAAGCATATTGATGTCCGCCATCATTTCATTAGAGATCATCAATTGAAAGGGGACATTTCTATCACTAGTGTTGGCACCAAAGATCAATTGACCGATATCTTTACCAAGCCACTAGATGAGAAAAAGTTTTGCAAGCTAAGGAATGAGTTGAATATACTTGATTTCTCCAACATGAGTTGATGCATCCCCACTTATATGACATACCTCTACTCCGACAATGCAAGGTAAAAGTTGATTTGAGAGCATTCATTGATACCTTGTTAGGACTTGTGTAGAGCATATAGACATCACTCATGCTTCTAGGCTCATTCATGAAAACTAAAATGTCTTTGATGCTTATATGGTGCCACTATAGATTCTATGAGTTGATATGATCTAGTGGTGGCATATGACATGTTGATGTGCTTGCAATCCTAGTCTTTGCTCTATGTCTATGAACTCAAATGTTTAATTCAACATAGGCAAGATAACCATCTTAGCATGTGTGAAGAAGCTTGTCTATGGTTTAAATCGAATTAAATATCTTGGGCAAGTAGCTTAGAACAAGCCAAAGTTGAAGACAATCTTTCACCCTATCTCACACTATGGGGGAGCTAAAACTTGAATATCTATAATTGATCCCACCTTTTTGTGTCAATTGATGACAAAGAGGGAGAGGTTATTGTAAAAGATATCATGGGGTAGATTGAAAACATGATAAGGGGAGAAAATGAAAAATCAATTTTGAAAGAGAACATACAAATAGGGGGATCAAGCTCATGAACACTATTGTTGCATTTGAATGTTTGCATCCTCATATGTATTGTTGCACAAGTACTTCAAATTCAAAATACATGCTTGTGTGGTGCTTGGTAGTGATACAAATTGAATGATGATTGATCAACTAGCATGCATAGGTTGATTAGCTTTGACCGTTGTAGTCTCAAGTAATCTCTAGAAACCTTGCTCTTAATGTTGATCTCACAAGGTTATCTAGTTGTTGTTGCAAGTGGTATCTAGCTAATCATGGTGCTAAGGGTGATTCTAATTTCCGCACTCCGATGGTATCACCCTTCGAAGGTCTAACTCTTACACCTTAGCATCATTTGGTAGCTATTTCCTCTCTCATAATGCCTATCTATACATATGTGCAAAACTTGAACCAAACTCATGAAGCACATATGTAGGTGGAGCTAATAACTACCAAAACCGAATTTGTGTAACTTGTCCAAATCTTGAATCTATGATTAAAATGCTTGGACAAGCAATTCAAGTTCAAAATGATTATATTTCATATCTTTATGGAAGGGTTGTCATAAATTACCAAAAAGGGGGAGATTGAGAGTCCCCATGTGTTTTGGTTTTGAGTAATTCATGAAACCCACTTAAGTACTAACCTTGATCTCTAAGTGTGAATCATGAGATAGGTTGGTACATACCATGTGATGGAGCAAGGTGGATCAAGTGTGGATGGCACAAGCTCTAGCATGGTGGTGGAAAGGAAAATGGTGTGAAGGCAAAGGTGATTGCTAGGAATCATTTTCGGTTTGGTGATCAAGACATAATAGAGGATGTGATCACATTTAGGATAGATAGTCGTACTATCAAGGAGGGAGCTCTTAAGTATGATTACGGTTATCATGTGCCACTAGGTTCATATGCATTGCATTAAAATCAATTGAACCAAGTGAAACACCAACTTAATCCAAGATAATTGTGAACTAAAAGCTAACACACGTGCACAAGTGTTGGGACCACTTAGTGTTGGCTCTTGGAAGCTTGGAGAAGTTTGAGAAGTGTTGGGCAGCTCAAAAGGGCCTCGGACAGTGGTCCGGACGCAGGGTACATGGCCGATCCGGACCATCGGTGATGGGTCCAGAGGCATACCCTAGCGTGCCTAGCAGAGGAGAGGATCCGGACACTGTTTGCTGTCCGGATGCAGGCATCTGGACGCGCGTCCGGTGTCTGGCGCTCTCTGGAACCTCTCTGGAGAAGGCATTCGGACGCAGGCTGTTGGTCCGGTTGGTGAATCGGACTTGCGTCCGGAGGTGCAGAGGAGCTGTGGCTTGCTCTCGGGTTCATGGAAATATATTTCCGGACCCTGGAGCCGTTGGTCTGGACCCGCACTGTTGCGTGCATCCGGATCTACGTGGCGCGCTACAGTGCGCGCGGGAAGAAGTCGTTTGAACCAGGCGATCGACCGGACACATGTGCTATGATCTGGGTTGCACCTCGGGTGCGTCCGGACCCTGCGACCAGAGTCTGGCTCAGATCCGTTGGGGCTTGGTGGTGAAGGGGTCCGGACGCTATTGTTGGTCCGGACCCTATGTGAAAACTGCGTCCGGAGGTGGTTCAGAAAGTGTTTTTCAGTGGAAAATGGCTAGTGTGTGGGTTTGGGCTATACAAGGTGATATGGCCAGCCCTTTGGGGCACTTCTTGCACATTCTCATCACTTACACACTTGTGTTCATTTGTGAGAAGCCCACCACTCATTCTCTAAAACATATTTGACATATTCTAGAGAGATTGAGTGAATCCAAGTGCATTGCTTTGTTGATTGCATACTAGTGGCACTTGGTGATCATCATCATCGCGGAGCTCTTGTTATTCTTGGAGATTGCCATCTCCTAGACGGCTTGGTGCGACGAGGATCGTTGAGCGGAGGAAGGTGATTATCTTCGGCTCCGATCGGTGGATTGTGAGGGGTTCTTGAACCTACCCCGCGGGAGTTCGCGAAAGGTATCTCTAGTGGATTGCTTGTAGCTTGGGGATCCCCATCTTGTGTTGGTTGTGCGGCACCCTTGAACGGGTTTGGCTTGGATTGCCAATTAGCGTGTGAACCTCCAAGTGGGTGTATCGCTACAACGAGGACTAGCTTGTTGGAAAACAAGTGAACCTCGGTAAAAAATCATTGTGTCAACTTGTCTCTACCGAGGATTCATCTTATGATTGATTGGTTATCTATTGGCTTATCTCTTCACGTTGGTATAAAAATTCTATCTCTAGCTTTGCATTACATTCTTTACATTCTTGCAAAGTAGAGCCTCTAGCTTAGCTTGTGTAGCTTAGTCTAGTAGCCTAGTGATCTAGCTCTTATATGTGACTTAGAACATATCTTGCTAGTAACTAGAATTGGTAGGTGGCTTGCCTAACCTTAGAGCTAAAGCAAACTTTCTTATCGCCGTGTTTTATTCTAACAAGTTTGCTAAGTGTTGTTGTAGAAAATTTAATTAGGCTATTCACTCCCCCTCTAGCCATACACCTTTCAACCTTAGATGCATATAGAAGTAAGAAGTTCCAGCTTCGTGCTGCTGTGCTCTGGTGTGTACATGATTATCCAGCGTTGGGCACGTTATCTGGGTGAACAACAAAATGGTATTATGCATGTATTCATTGCGAAAAGGATACGTTGTCTCGAGGAATAAGGAACAAGATATGCTACATTGGACATCGCCGTTACCTTAAAATGACACACGGATGGCTGAGCAACTTGGCTTTTGATGGTAAGCATGAAGAGAAAGATCAGCCTGGCAAGTTTACTGTGGAGGAGGTCCGACAGGAGCTAGACAAGGTGAAAGATGTCAGGCCAGGGAAGCATGACGACAATATTACTGGAAATAAAAGGAAGTGTAGTGACGGTCCAAGGATTTATAGCCGCAAAAGTGGGTTGTGGAAATTGCCATATTTGGAACATTTGAAGCTTCGACATAATCTCGATGTGATGCACATTGAGAAGAATGTATGTGAAAATATTCTTGGCACATTACTCAATATACTAGGCAAGTCCAAGGACACACAAAATGCTAGGCTAGATTTGTATGATATGGGCATAAGACATGAATTGCACTTGCAGCAGGATATAAACTCTGTCTGCAAGGCTCCACCTGCTCCATATGTGTTGGGAAAGGATCAGAAAGTCAAGTTTTGCAAGTTTCTCAAAGGTATCAAGTTTCCTGATGGATATGCGGCTAACCTAGCAAGAGACATAAGTGAAGATGGTTCAAGGGTGGTTGGAAAGCTGAAGACACATTCTTGCCACATACTCTTGCAAAGAATCATACCCGCTGGCCTTAAAGGACTAGTGAGGAAGGATGTATATGAAGCAATTGCAGAGCTGGGGACCTTCTTCAGGGAATTATGCAGTAGAAATTTAGGGATAGATGTTGTGAAACGGATGAAAGAAGAAATTCCATTGATCCTATGCAAGCTTGAGAAAATCTTTCTACCTGCCTTCTTTGATGTCATGGTGCACCTGTGTGTCCACCTTCCTGATGAGGCACTGCTTAGAGGACCTGTTCAGTATGGATGGATGTACCCAATAGAAAGGCGACTAGGCACTTTGAAGAATTTTGTAAGGAATAGGGCTAGGCCGGAAGGATCAATTGTTGAGGCATATATGGAAAGTGACACCTTGACCTTTTGTTCTAGGTACATGGAGGATGTTGACACTAAATTTAACCAGGACGACGATAGTGGTAAAGAGATGCCATTGCCTAATGACATATCTGTTTTTAAGCATGGTGCTACTCTTGTTGGAGGTAAACGTGATCGGGTGCAACATATCTACCTTGTTATTATCACTTTTTAAAATGAAAAAATGGCCTACATATGTAATGTAGATCACAATGAGTTATGAAAACTTGGTATTCATTACTTTTTAATTTGGGATCTTTTAAACTTCCAAAATCTTACTAAAAGTTGTCATCTACTTAAATTCAAAATTTAGTTTGTTAAAACTTTGTCAAATGGAGTTTTGGGTAAAACAATATTTGTAGATCTCGATGAGTTCTACAACTCTCTTGTTATGGGTTTTTCAATTTGAGATCATTTACTATCCAAAATTAAGTTTTGAAAGTAGTTAGGCGTGCTAGGGCCCATCGGTCAGCCTCTTGACCATGGTCAGCCGAGTCCACCCATCTAAAGGGCTAACCAGGTGGACCTACTGAAGGACCGAGAACGGCGACCGGAGGGGGGGGGTGAATGGGAGCCAATTAAAATTCAACTCAAAGACTTGGCCCTTGTCCCAAACTCACACCCAAAACTTGACCTCGTAAGAACCGACTCGCACACGACCTAACAAGTAGGTGGAAACCTTAGGAAGACCCCCAAAGGTGCAGCGGAGCGGTCGGAGAAGATGGAGAACAATCGAAGCCACGAACTCGAAACCGATACACCGAGAGAGGTACTCTCAACCCCTAGAGAAAAGAGGCAAGAGCACACCCCAAAAGTACTTATGAGAACTGGTCTCAAAGGTACCTAATCATGTTCCTTACGTGAATACAAATCCAACGCAACAAACGGAACTTGATTCGGAGTCCGAACGAGAGAGAAACGGCCAAAACAGTGATCAACAGTGACCACAGGACAAGTGGTCCGGAGGTACTACAGGACCAATGGAAGTTGTCCGGAGGTATGGTCCGGAGCTATGGTCCTTGCTGTAGTTTTTCGGCCACACCACCGGACAACTTGCAATGGTCCGGTGCTATGGTTCGTTGGGTGGTCCGGAGGGTAGTCCGACGCAGAAAAACAACAAAACAATGTGTACCCAAGCTCCGGACTAGTGGTCCAACGCTTACCTCAGGACCAATGGAAGTTGTCTGGAGGTATGGTCCGGAGCTAGGTGGTTTGCAGAAGATTTTCAGCCACACCACTGGACAACTTGCAATGGTACAGAGAGTTGTCCGGAGGGTTGTCCGGTGCCTATGAACTGAGCGCGGAAAAACATGAAAATCAATTTTACTCCGCCAAATCTTCCCAAAACTCAATCAAATGAACTCCAACTGCAACCAAACTTTGTAGGCATGATCCTTGTACAGTTGGGGAGCTATCCTGAAGAAATCATCGCTCAATTTGGAGAGGATAAACGGGAACACTCGGATTTGGGGGAGAAAAAGGAAAAACGAAGAACGCCGCAAAGAAATCGCCCGATCTACGCACTCGTGAGGTTTGAGGTGAATTCCTTCGGTGCAAAGATGCTCCTCACGAATACGAACAACTTGGTTTAAGAGGATTTGAAAGAGCTACTCCCTACAAAAAGAAATCATCTCGGGAACAAAGAGGGAGCAAAAGCAAAACCGCGAAGAAACAAGCAAAACGGGGACACGATCAAGAAGACGAAACCACCATGGCTTACGGAGGTTACGGCCTCCGATTCCTCGCAACAAACTCAAGTTCTTACAGAGGTTGGTGAAATCAACCTAGGGATCTCATGAACTAGAGAGAGGGTAGAGAGAGAGTTGGGGGCAAATGGTTAGGGTTCAAGAGATAGCCTGAGGCATACCCCTTCACCCCCTACTTATCAGGCATTGGCTATTTCCCAAACACCCCCCTATATACATTGAGTGAACTACCTAGCCTAAGCATTGCAGTCCAAGCTCCGAACATAGCTCCCGCATTTTGAATGGACGGCCCCGTTTCCTGCCAGGAGTTGCCGTCGCCTCGACGCAACCTCCAAGATTCCGCCACGTGCCATCCCCGCTTCCTCGGAAGCTCCGCCTAGGTTTTGAGGCCCAAACCCAGGAAACCCGCCACCAGTAGCTTTGGGCTCAACTACCAAACCCCAAGTTTTGCGGCCCAAACTCGGAAACCGACGCGGATGGTTTTGAGGCCCAAACCACCAAACCACTCGACGCGAGCCACCTTGTCTTCGCCCGATCGGACTCCGAGTCCCTGAGCCTCCGCTCGACTCACGCGTCCACCGTCTTGACTCGGCCGACTCGGTCTACCTCCATGTCTTCTCGCACTCGCCGGTGCCAAGTACTAGCCAGCACAGCTAGTCCTCCGGCGCCCATGGTCCCTCAGTCCGAGTCCCGCTTCATGTTCCTTCGGTGCAAAGATGCTCCTCACAGAGTTCTGCCCTTCACCGCTCTCAGTCCATCGGCACGGCAAGCCTCTACTTGACCTTCTCCACGCCATTGACCACTGTCACTAGGCATAGCACCAGCACACCACAAGCCGATAGACAAGCACATGTTTTCTGCTTTCGCAGAGGTTAGGGTAAGCCACTCAAAACTGAAACACTCATGTGTTGGACGATCACTCATCATCAAAGCTGAACATACATGGGTACTTATCCACCATGTGTTCGCACCTACCCTGTCAGCCTCTACTCCCAACGGCCAGCAGCCCCCAATTCCCCCCTCCCAAATACCCCAATCTTGCCCAACCACCACACTCACTGCGAATCAGCCACCGACCACCGCACCGCCGCTCAACACAACCGCCGGCGCGCCCACAAGTAGTTCTTGCCCCCTAAGTGCATCCAGAACAGCGGCCACCACCCGCCGTGCCACCGCGCCACTCTATGACCTTTCGTCCCCGTTCATCTACTCCATTCTCTTCTCTGCCTCTCCTGTTCGCCCGCAAACCCTAGCTACCACCTCGCAGAGCGCCACCAGACGACGAGCTCGCCACCGATGAAGCATTCCGCGTGCTTGAACTCGTCACCCAGCAAAAGAAGGGAGTGCACATATTGCCATATTCATTTAGTTAGGATCCAGAGCAAGCAGGAGGCGACACTTGGCCAGTGGTTCCTCAAGTGCCCATATAACATCAAGGTCTATTTTCTGACATTGTTGGCTGATTTTACATCATTTGTTTTGATCGAAGGATGATGATACTACTTGCCCGTACATCCGCTCTGAGGAGCAGCTGATGGCTATGGAACAAATGAGTTTGCAGACAGGGAAGGATCTTCCTGGTACTGCTTGTTGTGTTGATTGTAGAGAAGAGCTGAAACTGTTGAATCAATCACTGAATAGACTTGCAAATGAGTTTTAGAAACTACAGATGCAAGTTATAGATCTGAGTAATGCCGTGAAGCCTGAAGTAGAGAAGAAGGAGATGGAGATTGTAGACAAGAAGGGCATGCAGGTTGTTCTTGATGCCTATTTTGTAGCTTATGTGCTCTTAGGTGTTCTGATTGGCATGCTTGTCGCTCATATATTGAAGTGACCTGTTTGTGTGTGTGTGTGTGTGTGGCTCTATGTCACTGATTTGAAGTAGTTGATCAATGTATGAACTACAGTTTGTTATGGATCGATGTGTGGATGAGTTGGTGAATATATGGTATGAATCAGTTATCTATTCGTATGTCATTTCTTTGTGGTGTATAATGTTGTACAAAAAAATTGCACATGGAAACATTTGTAGATGGATGAGTTGGTGAACCCTTGTCGTTGCTATCCAAAATATACATGGATCCAAAAAAAGACATAGGAAAAACAAAAAAAGTGAAGATCACAAAAATATTAGAAACAACAAAAAGTAGCCTCCTAAAGGGTTCGAACCCAGGAGCATGGCACCAAAATCAACATGCCTTACCACTGCGATATCGAAGCAATTTTAGCTTTATTTCGATGCGGTTTTACTTAACTACGACATACCGCAGCTTTTGCCCAAAAATAGAGCGCCAAAAAATTTAGTCCCTAGCTTGTTGTACCAAAAATTTATCCCGCCACTAATTAGTCCCCAGCTTGTTGTACCGAAAATTTATCCTGCCACTAATCACCCATTTATCCCCTTAATTCGTTTCATTCCTTTCATTCCCCCATTTCTCATACTCTAGCTGCCGCAGCCGCCGCCTACAGTCAACCACCGTCGACGAGCTGCTTCCTCGACCACGACGACTAGGTACCTCATCGCCCGGCCGGAACACAACCGCCGTCGACGAGTTGTTCCCCTCCCACTTTCAACCTATTTTCCACCCCACCAAAGCGGCAGATTACTTCGTCGCCTACCACAGCCGGCGACGAGTTGTGTCATCGCCAACTACATCGGTCGCCGCATCCCTTTCTATCTCGTCCCTAGAACATTCTGGCCCCATTCGCATTTCACTCGCAAAGACGTAACCCTAACCATCGTAGGATTTGGGTCATCGTCGAGGACTTCACACTGGATCTGCTTCGTCGTCGACAAGGGTTCACCGCACCAGCTCCACTTCCCCTTTGAGGACCTCGATGGTTGCAACTAGGGGGCAACGCAAAAAGCAACCCGCATAAGAAGAAGGTAATACACCTCCACTGTTCACAAATTCAGTTTTCTCTCATTCGTACGGTTCCTACTCCCCTTTAGCTTTGCATAGGTCGTGCAAATTAATAATTTATATATAGATTTGGAATATCTATGCCCCCAATCTCACTTGAAAGTAGTAATTCATGAAGTTCTGTTACTTCACATATCACATGTACTCTTCCTTCGCTCTAATCTGTTTGTAATAACTAACAGCGATATGCATATATTATTTGATGCTGAAGCTGGGATATTAATATAGTCCCTTTTCTAAAAAAAACTTATCCCATCTCTTTATTAGTAAATTTCTGCCCTCTTATGTATCCAATTAGTATGACCTCCTAGTTCTTAGTAAACTCCTTTTTATGAACTAATAGACACACATTGTGATATCTTGCAAGTAATACCACCTCCAATAACCGATTATGAGAGGCTGCAGGATATACGTGTCGCGGAGAATTTAAAGAAAATGCAAGCAATGGGACTGCAACATCTAGTTGTTAAGGTTAATAATTCTGTACCACAACCTTCATCAACCATGGGGAAAAATCAGGAAACAAGAAAACCAACAGTTCAGATTTGGAGTCATCAGAGTATCTCCTTGGCGATGATGATCAAGGAGATAGTGATGATGATAATAATGACACTGAATCTGATGAGCACCCACAACCCCTGGCAATTAAGGTTCCTTTTTAACCTTCCAAGTAGTGGATGGGGAAAATTTGAATTGCATTTGAATGTTTTTAATCCGATCTTTAATATATGATCCTGCTTTTCAGATTCATCTTATTTATTTCATACATATAATTAATATATGGTCTTCCTTAATATTGCACATGACTTACTTTTTTTGCACAGTATCCTACTAGGGGTACAAGGAAAACCCTCACTTCAAAGTCAAAGAAGAGAAATCCTAGCATGCTGCCAGGAAGTAGGAACAAGAGGGTGAGGGCAGCTGCAGAATCAGAGGTGCAACATTTTGGACTCGAAAGAAGATCATCAAAAAGGCTGAATAGTGAAGCTACAAATGGGGACAATGTAGAGGCTCCTACAGATGCTGCTGATGGCATACCAGATAGTTGTACTACACCTGGAGTTACTGATCATGAGAGACCACATGCAGAGGAAGACAATGGAGCTGCTGGTCTTGACAGTACAGGTGGTGATGAAGGCAATATAGATGGAGGTGAAGGAACTTCATGCAAGTTATAGTTTTTTTCATTGAACTATGACATCTGTTTTGCTCATTTACACGAAACTAAAACATTTCATCAAATTCAGATTCTATTTTGTAGCTACTGTAGAGCGAGCTCCAAGGAGACGTAGGGAAGCAACTAAGGGAAAACAGCTGGACAAGATGACTAAAGCTATGAAAAGGAGATTGCCCATAGCTGTTGATGAAGACAATAAAAGGCCTCATGATCCTGTTCAAGCTGCCAAGTTTGCATCAGAGGCTGGCATCATTGTTCGGGAAAGCATGCTTGTCCTACCTCATTGGAAAGATTACAAGAAAGACGACAAATACTACAAGAGTTTTGTAACACAGCTAAATGTAAGTGCATTACTGCTTTTATGCTTAACTTGTATACATGCTTAACCTGAATTGGCTAACTAACTATGGAATTGTCATTTACCTAGGGACGCTTGACCATTCCTAACAATGATTCATCAACTCATGCTTGCACTGATATGATGCGCTCTGCGATAAAAAATCAACGTTATCGGCTGAAGACAAAATACTTCAATGGTGTACCTGCAAATAGTGTACCTACAACTTCTCCTGTTCCTTTCATGATTGATGAAGAGTGGAGGGCACTAACTGCAAAGTGGTCTGATCCAAAGAACATGGTATGGGTATCTTTCCATATATGCTTGTTTCACAATCAGTTTCCAAAGATCTCTTCGTTTGGAACCTATAATCTCATCTGACATGTTAATTCTCTTGTAGGAAACCTGTGAAAAGAACAAGCAGAACCGCTGTAAAGTCAAGTTTCAACAGGCTACGGGTTCTCGCTGCTACGTGGCACACTTGCATGAATATGTAAGTTCAAACTACATTGAACTAGTCTCCATACACATTTGCACTGAGCAAATTCTCTTGCATGAAATCTGTTACAATTGTTGCTGTCATTTATTTATCCATGAAACAGAAGAAGAGAATCCGAGAAGAACCCATCTTAGATCCGAGATGAAGATCTAGATGCGGTGGAGGCCTTCCAGAGCTGCCATACCAGTAAGAAACATGGCCTCAGTTTTGCAACAATGGACGCGCTCGTAAGTTAATTTGTTTGCTAAATTCATCTTGTGTCACATGTCTTCCTCTTGGAACTAAAATAAGTAACATATGTTATCTTGTTCATTGTCAACCATTAACATGTAACTATTTTATGTCCATGATATTTTAGGTTGATATGGAAAACTTGAGGGCTGAACCTGTTGATGAAGGTGGGACGACACCATCAAGTGTGGAGCTTGTGTCCAAGGTGCTCTCCCAGAGCAGCTCAATCCATTTCCTAAGGAGCGCTGGCATGAAAACACCGACATCCTGCAAGTCAAAATCATCAGATGAAAGCGAGCTTCGGGAACGACTTGCAGCTGAAACAATGGCTGCAGCAGAGGCTGCTGTTCAAGGTGAACTCGATGAGATCAGGAAGAGAAGTGAAGGAGCTGAGGAAAGCCTAGCGAAGACACAGAGAGACGTGGAGGAGTACAAGGCGCAGACCGAGAGTAAGTTCAAGTCGATGGAGGAGACCAATGCGCTCATTAAGAGGCTCTTCGTAAACAATGGTAATCCTTCTTTGTCGACATGAGGGCTCCTGGTCAGTGCTACTGTGTTTGAACTTTGATTTTGGGTACTCAGAAACTTAATTGTATGTTGTTGTGTTATGTGAACTGGTGATGGTGTGAACTGAGCGGTATGCTCGTTGGAACTGAACTGAGTATGTAATTAGGTGGTTTTTCTAGTATAATTTCCAAATTGTAATTAAATTATTATCTGCATTTGTCTAACGAAAATGATGGCGTCTTCGGTGACGATTACAAACCGCAATTTGTAACGATTTCAAATCAATAGTTGTGACGAACATCTTCCATGTTCAGTGACGATTTCAAACAGCAATATGTGACCAAATAACAACCAATCAGAACAAGACACTTGGCTGAATTTGATTGGTCCACGTGGCGGCAACACATTGCAAGATGTGACCAAACTTTTTCATCTTCCATGACGATTTCAAACAGCAAGCTGTGACCAAACAAGAACCAATCGGAACAAGCCATGTGGCACAATCTGATTGGTCCACGTGGTGGCAACGCATCGCAAGCTGTGACCAAACTTTTTTATCTTCCGTGACGATTTCAAACAGCAATCTATGACCAAACAAGAACCAATTGGAACAAGCCACGTGGCACAATCTGATTGGTCCACATGGCGGCAATGCAGCATCCGAGTCAGCGCTGATGTCATGCGCCACGTCAGCTATGACGTCATCAGCCACGTCAGCATCATACGTGGCAAGCGTCTTCGGGCCGTTTCCTAATGGGCCGTTATGATGATACCAGAGCTCAATCTGTGACCAAACCGGACCGTCACAGGTTACAAACGTCGTTAACGGCGACGTTAATGTCGCCGTTTTGGCGCAACGGAGGACGTTGGATCGTGACCAAAACTGATCGTCACAGAAAAGAAATCACTTTCGTGACGATCGTGTTTTCATCACAGAATAGAGGCACATCCGTGACGAAAAAACCCATTTCGTTACCGTAGATCAAATGTGACACTACCTCAACGATGATCCCATTTTCATCACCCTGGGATGCTTCTTCTGGATCATGGCCGAGGGGGGAGACCTGGTGGGCCTACAGGGTGGTCGACCGACCCCCTATGTGGGTCCCACTCGATCTCCTTTGCTCCATTTGTTCATTCCTGTACTCAAACACTCATGGACATGTGGAACTGGTTATTTGATAAAATATGCTCATGATGTGTTTGTTTATCATTGATTCTGAGATTAGTGGCATCATTTTAGTTGTATAAAAATACATCATATTTTTTTCCAACAAGATCCCCAAGCTTAATCCTTTGCTTGTCCCAAGAAAATAATCAAACATAGCACGGTGGATCAGGAGTTGCTATAATGCTTCATATTTCAAGAGTACTAAATCTACAACAATCATACTCCTCTTTTGAATGAAAAATTCAGCAGTAAAGACTCACCCATATTACCTTAGTCCTCCATGGGGCTTTAGCTTTATTCTTTGTCTTGGGTGGTTGAGAGATAGAACAACTTGACTTGAGCACTAGTTTTCTCATTCTTTCACAAGTTTCATATGAGAGGTTTTGCAATGTTTTGTAAAAGAAAACTTAATGTTCCTCAAATGGTACTCTAGAATCGCTCTTAAGGTGTATGATTCCTCACCAAGGCATATAACAAAGTTTGTCTTTTTCATCCTATCTCTAAAGCTTATGTGGAGCTATAGGTAGGGATTAGAAATGCATCAAACTTACCTTGATGTATTTTAATGTCAAATTCCGGATCCAAGGAGAGAAATGACATACTCTTAGATCAAGATGTGCAAGTGTGTGGAAACATGGCAAATGATCGATACTCCTATATTTGGATGATATCTCTTTCCTAACTTATTATTTTGGAGACATAGCTATCTTTTTAATTTTTCTATGAGCTTTGAAAATGCTCATCATCATTTTTTATGAGATTTGATGTGCTCATTATTTTCTAAAACTTGGGACTTTATGTGCCCCTCTAACTTTCATAATTTTGCATAGTCTATGTCTCAATTACTAGTAAAATACTAGAGAGAGAATTTTTCTCCTAGAACATGGAGTATGAACTATATGGAAAATGTATGGCATGTTTCTGCGTACTTCTAGTGTAGAAGCAGCATGTATATGTGGCATGTACGTGATCTTGATCTTGGGGGCATGATAAATCTCTCAACAAGGGTCACAAAACTTGACCAAACTCAATACAAATCAAGAAGCTTATGTAGAAAGCTTATAACATGAAAGAGCATATATGACTTTGGTAGGAATTTTCACCATTGAGGAACAAAAAGTGTTTTTTGTCATTTTAAATAAAACTCCGATAGTCATTCTTTCTTAGAATAATATTATAGCAGCTCTTATCTTGTCATATCATGTCTCTCAACAACTTAGACTTAGTCACAGCATTTGCAACCCACAAAAGTTTAAGGTTCATGATGGTTTCTTTTAAGCCAAGTAATTCATACTTAGAGAAATATCAGGTTGTAAACTAAGTACTAGAAAAACATTTAGCAGAGCAACTATTCATCATTTCTACAAGAGAGATGGATATTTATGGAGCAGATTTATTAATACATAACTAATTGATAGTGAAATATTTTTGTTGTTTTTTAACAATTTTCCAGCTTTCTCTCTCTTCTCTCTTTTTTTAAGAAGAGAAAATGAAATGCAGAATTGAAATGCTGGAATTGAAATTACAAAAATTAAATTACTGAAAGTAAAAGCTTACCTTAGTGTGGGAGAGAATCTCCCCCAAGCTTATTCCTTTCATGGTCCTGGTGGATGGAATTGTTTTGGGTCCATTCCGTGCTGAGCGTAGAACATGGCCCATTGCTGGGTGTTGTAGTCTCTCATTTCTTGGACTCGTTGCTGATTTTGGACCACGTTCTGATGGAGAATTCCATGCTCCACCCGTAGCTCACCTACTTGATTAGTGAGTAGATCCATGTCGTGACAGAACTCACGGCGCTCTCTTCTGTGCGATAAAGAAGCAAAAGAGAATTGTGCACTTTGGGTGTGTGACGCTGATCTCTGGAGTCCGCTGCTTGGGCCGGAGAATTGTGTGGCGCTAGTGGATTCATCTACAAACTCCGAACCTAGAGATGTGCCTTCTTCTTGTGCGGCATATGCCATGCTGCGTGTCACCCTTCGACCTGCAAAACTCCTACGCCCTTCTTGTGTGTCCGTAGAAAAGGTTAGTTGCCTACACCTATACAGTTTAAGCCTTTCACAAGGAAGTGGAATTCTTTTTATGGGATCATTGTTCATAAATATAACAGAGTCATTTTTCCCATGAGCCAGAGTACGACCTTGCATAGAATACCCCATATCTAGCACAACTCTGGGTGAATCTAAGAAGAATTTATAGTTATCAAGCTGAGCCATGTTGCGCATGATTTTAGTGATAATGGATGTAAACTCTAAAGGTCCTTTTATGGTACTGGCTGAGCTCTAGTGATCTACCATGACTCTAACAGGAGAAACAAGAATCTTATTTACCATGGCAAAAAGTATTCTTAGCTCAACATTTGTTATACGCCTTACATCATCTCTAGGAAACAAGGTTATTCCTATCCAAAGATGCATGAAACGTAAAGTGGGATTATGAATTTCACTTGTTCGTGGGTATCTAGCATTATCTTTCCCATATATTAGTTTCAAAAAATCACGTCTATTGTACCCATCATTAGCATGCTCAAGATTAACAACGCATTTCTCTTTGCACCCAAGAACAAGACTAAATTCTTTCCAGATTAAAGTAAGCGGATGATTACACATCTAGAAAGAAAGCCTTTGTGCACTTGTATTAATTGTGCTTAGGAACTCTAGAGTTAAAAGTCTACTTCCTGGGTCTCTAGAAATATCCCAAAATTCACTGGTCCACCCTATAGTTTTAAAAACTTCATCAAACTCTGCATCTAAACCCGTTTTAGCTAAGAGGGCAGGATCAATTACCTTGGTGTGCTAGTAGTCGCGTACCTTTAGAGTGTTGAACAGGGCCATCTCATGAGGTGTGAGCTGGATGCCGGTTTCAGGATCAGTGACCCGTGATGACTGATCTCCTGAATTATCAGCCGACTCGTAATGACCGGCACTGTGATGTGCTTGCTCGTACTCGCCATGGCTAGCACTGCTGGCTATGATCTCGGTGGCATCCGAACCGTGCACTGACTCGTGCCTTGAATCAATCGACATAATATATGTACTTTGCGATGAGCTACCTCCCTGGGAATTTTTGGAAGAACTCCCACTAACCGAGTTACGTTCCTTCTTGAGTGCTTTCTTGAGGGACTTCATCTTACCACTCTAACTAGCTAAATCTGTGCCAGCTTGTTGATTAGCGGTGAAGCTTGTTGAAGAGAAATGGCAAAGAATTTTGGCTCGTGAGCTTGCTGGTTGAGAGTGTGTGTTTGAAGGAGTTTCTCTGTATGTGTACATATAGCAGAAGAGGATGGGGAGTGCAGGGGTAGTGGGGCCTGGTCTGCCGACCACCCCTTTGCTCTTTGAGTGTGCTTCTACGTAGGATGGTGGCAGGTATGAAGATGCTCGACATGGATGGGATTGGAGGGGTCTCCACTGCACCGGCCGACCACCCCTTTTAGTGCTCTGGTGATGTGTTTTGCACCAAGCCAATTTGAATGATGATGGGAGGCAAGGAAATGACCGGAGCCATACGGCCATGTTTGCTAATTAGCAAGGGATCCTTGCTCCTTTGGCCTTGAGTGATTAGAGAGTGAATGGCATGATCTTTTGTGGTGTTTCATGATCAAGAAGTTTAGGAGAGTATGGCTCCTAGTGAAATGTGATATATTTCTCGTGATGATTTGATGGATGACGGGAAGGTATAGAATTGTTTATAGAAGAGGTATGGTGATCATGATCTTTGTTGTTTGGAAGAGATGAGTGGAAGCTTGGATTGTAGTGATTTGTGAATTCCTCTTGCTAGGATGCTTCTCGTGGAGTAATTTTGTATAGGCAAAAGTTTTGCATGGCATGAGGAGAGAGAGATAGAAGGGAACAAGGAGCAGATGGGAGGAGTCAAGACATGTTCCCTCCTTGGCTCCTAGCTTCGTTTGTTTAGGAATCAGACATAGGGCATCTGGAGGTAGAGAAAAACAGGAGAGGCAAAGAGGAGGATGGGCGGTCGGCCGATTACTATTGTGATCATTGGTCCTTGGCGCACTACCCCATGCATGGTATCTCGAGGTAGGGTCAAGACAGAGGGCAGTGGGGCCCAGGGCCCGGTCGGTCGACCCCACCAGGTCCTCTAAAGGGCCTAGCTTTGTGACACTAGACTTCCTACGCTGATTAAGAAACAATGCAACTTTCGTGAACGAAAATGATTCAAGGTTTTATTATTTGTTTAAGTTTTATTATGGCTAAGCATGATTATGTTTTGAGATTAATTAAAGGAGATGATCATGTAATGCAAAGATTGTTAGGGATTTAAAAGAGAATGTGGAAGAAGACTTACCTTTTTATGAAGGCATGATCTTAGTTGGTTGGAGTAGGATCGTCCTCCTCACTTGCCCGTTGAACTTGCTTGCGGGGTTTTGGAGGTGGAGTGGTACATGGCTTGATCACATTCTTTCGCCACACCCGTTTGGGTTTCGCCTGAGATTGTTGCTTCACTTTTGTCAGGTAAGTATAATTGACATAGGGATCAATTTCATATATCTTGACTATGGAACATTGCTCGATTTTTGGCTTGAAGTGGAATGTCTCCTGGGCTCCATTGATGTTGAATTGAATTTCTCCAGCTCCTACATCGATATATGCATTGGCGATGCTGGGGAACGGTCTTCCTAAGATGAGTGGAGTCTTCTTGTCTACTTCCATATCCAACACCACGAAATCCACGGGGATGAAAAATTCTCGTATCTTGACGGGAATATTTTCAGCGATCCCCACGGGGTAGCGAATTGATTGATCCGCTAGCTGCAAGCACATTGGTGTAAGGGACAAGGTAGTATGAGTTAGTTTATCAAATACTACCTTTGGCATGACGCTGACGCTTGCTCCCAAGTCGCAGAGGGCATGCTCGAACTGCTGAGTCCCGATGGAGCAATCAATGGTAGGACACCCTGGGTCCTTCTTCTTTAGTGGTAGCTGGTTAAGTATAGCTGCACTACACTCTTCTGTCAACTTGATGACTTCGGTGGTGGGTAACGGCCTCTTGTTGTTGAGAATGTCCCACAGATATTTCGCATAGGTCGGGACCTACATTGCATCAAGTAGGGGTATATGGACATATAATTGGCGAATTACCTCAACGAATTTCCCAAAGCGTTCATCTGAGGATTTTCTTCTTGGCTTGCTTGGGAATGGTAGTAGTACGTTTGTATTGTAGTACTCATGTGGAGCTGTTCTTCCATGAAATTTGACGGAATCCTGGAGTGGTACAGGTTCTTCTTCTTCAAGTTGTTCTTCTACTTCCACTTCTTTTTCTTTTGTTGTTTTCCCTGAAGTGTTAGGATGTGGTGGATCGCGAGTGGTCTTACCCCCTCTCGTGGTCACCGCATTTATACTAGAGACTTTTCAGAGTTACCAAGATATGGAGCAGAAGATATCAATTGAGATAATTTTCTTTCTATCATGTTGTTGAAATTTAATTGATTCTTTACAACAAAAGGAAAGTCATTCATTTTATTGTTTAAAGTTTCAAGGGTCTTATCGTTAGCAGCTAGTTTACTGTTCATGCTTTCATTCATCCTAGCTTGACATAAGAAAAGATCTTTAAATGGGTGTTGATTGAATTATTAAAGCTTTTACCTTCATTACCTTGATAGAAGGGTCGTGGCTTTGATCCAAATTGTTGAGGTTGATTCTCATTGTTGTTGACGAAGCTCACGCCTTCATTTGTTTCAGGGCAATTGTTTCCCGAATGATTTCCACCACATACCTCACACCATTGTTTTGCTTTGTTGGCTTGTGTGGAGGCATAGTGTTGGATGGCTTCTCTATCCTTCTTGAAATTGGCTCATTCTTTGAGTTTCTTCATCAAGAGATCCATCTTTGTGGAGAGTGCACTTACTTCATGAATGGTTTCTGCACTCTTTTTCTTGACTGGAAGCCTTTCATATTTCCACCCTTGATTCGTCACTATCTTCCCCAATGAGATCTTTTGCTTGAGTGACGTTGAGTGAAGTGAATGCTCCTCTTGCGGCTGCATCAAGGTGACTACGGGTTATTGATGTTAACCCATAGTAGAAGCTTTGAATTAGGAGCCAATCTTGGATTCCATGATGAGGGCATTCCTGAATGTACTCCTAGAGACGTTCCCATGCTTCGGGAATAGTCTCATAAGCTTGTTGTTGAAAGATTGAAATTCTTCCACGAAGGGTGGTGGTTTTACCCATCGGAAAGAACTTTTTGAGGAAGGCATTGGTACACTTCTCCCAAGTGGCAACTTCCTCAGAATGAGCATAGAACCATTGCTTCGCCTTCCCAAGTAATGAGAACGGGAAAAGGCGGAAACGAATGATATCTGATGCAACATTCTTAATGGAAATGGTGCCACTTACCTCAAAGAAGTGTTGGAGATGTGCATTAGCATCCTCATGGGACTTCCCGCAAAAAGGGTTGGCTTGCACTAGGTGGATCAAAGCTGGCTGCAGCTCAAAGGTAGCACCCCCTGTATTAACGTCTGGTCCTTGGGCCACGTGAGCGACTGAAGGAGCCGAGAAGTCGGAAATAGACTCTTGAGCCATAGCTTGCTTGATAAACGGAGTGGGACCTCCTTCCTTGAGTGGATCCGAGTTTGAGGTGAGCTTTTGAGGAGACACTAGACGATGTCTAGAGTTTCTTCGGCAACTCTTAGGATTTTCAAATGTGGTTGCTCGAAACTGGAATTCACTCATACAATGCCTTGCTTCACAATTAAGAAAGACAAAGGCAAGGGGTAAGCCCCTACAACTATTTGATAACTAATTTGATAGTAAACTCTGGATTCAATTCTATTAGAATTTCTAGACTAAGCTTTCCCCAACAACGGCGCCAAAAATGATTGTTGGTATTGCTTATGACTATTAGATAAATCCGCATGCGCACAGATTATACCGTTGTCGGGGAGTATTCTGGGGTATCGTAATTTATATTCTCCTAAGGGAAAGCGGAGCTAGAAATAATAATAAAAGAGAGATCCTAGAGATCGCCTCAATTTAGTACCAACTAGTGTAAAGGGGGTAATCGATATAATGATAGTAAGGTGATGATGCAACAAACCGGTAAGGATAAGTAAAAGATGACTATGTGGGAGGACAATGAGAGAGTAAAAGGGTTCCTGTGATTCCAACTCTACCTTTGTGGATTTAACTATGGCACTCAACTGAGACAAACATCGATTGATTCCTCAATACAAGTATGCTAGGCGAGGGGATAGATTAGTAGGAGGACAAAACTCCTACCGGACCGCGCCCTCTTCTTACGGGGGCCTTATCTTTTAAGAACTTGCCTAAGAACACGTGGTGGAATACAAAGACTAGACAAGGCTGTCACCTCTTGCTAGCTACCACAAACAATTCGTGCAACAAGCGATAACCAAAGGTAAGATTAAGTATAAGCACCACGCTTACACTTATTCTTACTACTCTAATCGTGTATACGACAACTAGAGCACCCTATAACAGACGATGATCGCATACAGGAAAGGCCACAAGGATCTCAATCTAGTTTATAACAACTAAATAACAAGATAAACCACAACAATACTATAACAAGTATAATATTGCACAAAGTAAAGACTAAGTAAAGTAAAGAAGGAATATTATATTAAATAAGTAAAGTCTTACAAAAAGGAAAAGATAGAAGAGCTTATACCAGATCCTCCAGGAAGACAACTCCGGAAAGCCCGAGCAAAGCGCAACTCAACTCTAACTCCCACACTAGAGAACACCACTAGACTAATCTCCACTTGATAACAAGAGTGGCTTGTATGGATTACATCATTCCTAGGGAGGGAGGTGTGGCTCTCTATTTATAGTGGGGGTGGAGTAGAGGCTACTCCAGCGCCACGTCATCGATCCAGGGGGCTTCAATCCTCCTCCCTTGGATCAAACCGACTTGGAACCGCCTAGGATGAAGGGTTTGGATTTCTGTCTTGTGCTTGGTAGTATGGCGGTTGAGTGGGGTCCAACCGACCTAGGGGGGTGGTCGGCCGACCCCCCTATGGCCAGTGGGCCCTCCCTTGTCTCCTTGGATGAGGTCCCACTGCCCACTGGTTAGGGACTGAGTGAGGGCTAGGTGGGCCCAGGGAGTGGTCGGTCGACCACCTTTTGGGTTCCTGGCCCTCCTCTTCCTTCCTAGTGCTGGTCCCACTTGTCATAGATGTTGGGTAGTTGTTTTGAGGCAGTTGTCATGTTAATCTCTTTGGTGTGGGCCCATGAATCCTTGTGCATTGCTTGTGAGCCGTTGGAAGAAAACACAAACTGATCCGAGGGTTGAAAATCAGCCTGGGATGCTTCTTCTGGATCATGGCCGAGGGGGGAGACCTGGTGGGCCCACAGGGTGGTCGGCCGATCCCCTATGTGGGTCCCACTAGGTCTCCTTTGCTCCATTTCTTCATTCCTGTAATCAAATAATCATGGACATGTGGAACTGGTTATTTGATAAAATATGTTCATGATGTGTTTGTTTATCATTGATTCTGAAGTTGGTGGCATCATTTTAGTTATATAAAAATGCATCATATTTTGTGCCAACAATAGTCTATCTTGTATGACTTAGTACCACTATACAAGCATAAACTACCAATCATCTACATATAAAAATACATAGACAAGCATAAACCCTAAACCCTAGCTTAAATAGCCCTAAACCTTAAACTCTGAACCCTAAAACCATAGTATACTCTAACCCTAGCTTAACTAACCCTAAACCCTAGCTTAACTAACCCTAAATCCTAAACCCTAGCTTAACTAACACTAAACCCTTGCTTAACTAACCCTAAACCCTAAATAGAAGCCTAAATAGACCCTAAAACATAGACTCTAGCTTAACTAACCCTAAACCCTTGCTTAACTATAAATTAACAATACATAAATCTTAAATAGAAACTATATGAAAATTATAGAACCTTTATACAACATAAATTAACGATACATAAACAAAATTGAAATGAGACAAACTTTTTCTACGGGCGTTTTTTTAATGTGTAACATTGTAAGCCGCCTGTAGAAATTGTTTCAACAACCGGTTCACATTGTCAACCGCTTGTAGAAATGATTTCTACACGCGGTTCACATTAAAAACTGCCTGTAGAAATAAGCCAACTATATATATCGCGCGCGAGGTAGCCCAAATGTTTCTAAGTCCCAGGCGCCCAAAACATTCAAAGAGCGCTGTGAGGCTGCCCAAATTTTTCACGTCGCCGCCTTCATCGTCGTGCCACCCTCCTCACCGCTGAGCCGTCGAGCGCGCTACCGTCGAGCTTCATCTCCGCACTCGGTAAGCATTTCGGGCCGTTCTCTTCTTCTCTCTCTGTGCACGGCGGTTCGACGCTCGGCGGTTCGGTGGCGGCGGTGGCCGGGGCTGGGGCAAGGCGGCCTGGCGGTGGCGGTGGAGAGGGCTGGTGGTACGCCGGGGCTGGGGAGATGTGGTGGCAGCGCTGGTGGTGGGGCGGGGCGTTGGACGGTGACGCAGTCACGGTGGCGGTCGGTGAGGCTGTTCGTTGAAGACGACTAGGGCCCGACTGACAGTGGGTCCCGGCTGGGGAGATGCGGTGGCGGCGGCACTGGTGGTGAGGTGGGGCTGGGGTGCCGCTAGTGGTTGTGATGGTGGGCATACGGTGGTCGATTGGCGCCGCGGCTAGAGGTTGAAGACAAGTGCTCCGGCTGACAGGTGGGCCCGGCTTTCCTGCTGGGCCGCCACTTCTGGGCCGACTAGGGCAAAGGAGAGAGGAGAGGAAGATAGAGATAGGGCTAGTGCCCTATTTATTTTTTAAAATTAAATGCTTGTAACTTGTATTCATGCATATATAGTAGAGTAAACTACTTGTATATATATATCTATGTATAGTAGAGTAAACTTAACTAGTTAATGGTCATTATCTTAATGGTTATTATATAGATATAGTAGAGTAAACTTGTACATATAATGCATGTACATATAGTAGAGTAAACTAATGGTTATTATCTTAATGGTTATTATCTTAATGGTTATTATATACCAATCATCTACATATAGTAGAGTAAACTTGTATATATCTATATATAGTAGACTACTTCTATATTATTTTAATGGTTATTATACTTGTTAATTAAAGTAAACCTAACTAATTACTTAATGACCTAGTATTATATTATTATAATGCATGTATTTATATATTTTAATGGTTTTTCAATAATAGAGTACTTGTTATATTTTTGTATCCTTATATTGATTTTCTTTGTATAGATTTTCGCAAAGCATAGACTAAGTGTATGTACCTAATTGTATAGATTTGTACAATGAGTTCACCCAAGGACCAAGCACCAGGGTCTGACCACACGAAGCAAGCAGCAGGGTCCCACCCAACGGAGCAAGCAACGGGGTCCCACCCCACAGAGCAAGCAGCGGGGTCCAACCCTACGGAGGAAGCAATGGGGACCCACCCCACGGAGCAAGCACCGGGGTCCCACCCTATGGAGCAAGCACCGGGGTCCCACCCCGCGGAGCAAGCAATAGGGTCCCGAGAATCTAGTCCTAAATACGAATCACAGTGTAGCATCAGCACTAATCCTCGCATAGAGAGGATGGCCCGTCGTGAATATGAACGTGACCCTGATTACAATCCAGAACCAGATGAGGTAATTTTTGCATATAGGATGTCATGATTGTACCTAATTTCATGATTAGCCTGCCACAATGGATCTGCCTTCGTAATCTAATGAGCGTATGTTTTGACATGAATAGGAGGTGTTATCTAAGTTGATGGAAATGTTAACTCAAGATGAAATGGCACACGAAGATGCACCGGAAACGACCGAGACCACCACCACCAAGAATTCAAGGAAAAGGAAGATGAGTGACTAGAAACAAGGTGACAGACGAATGAATAGGTGGCCAGATGAGACATATAGAATCTCAGAAGTGAGCCCAAAAGGACAGCCCCTAGTTTCCGTGGAAGCCGTAGCTAAGTTTTGAAACACACTTGGTTTCGTAGTTAGGGACAATCTTGATGTCACAATCAAACACTAGAAAAATGTGTCACTCGATGTTAGGAACATGCTCTGGGCCAAGATGGTTACAAGGTTTATTTTTCGTCGGGGCTCAGAACCACTGGTAAAAGAGTTTGCGCTGAAGCAATGTGCGGTCATATTCCACAACTGGAGGTCCGACTTGAATACCAAGTGGGCAAAGACTGGCTCAGGCCCGACAAAAAAGTACAAGATTTCAGCCGGTCAGTGGGCGGTTTTCCTAGAGCAGAGGCAACAGGCAGAGTTCTTAGCTCGGAGCGAATCCAATTCTGCGCTCGCAAAAAAGAACAAGTACGCCCACCACTTAGGCACTGGTGGTTACCAACGACAGGTTCCAAAATGGAGGGAAGAAGAGGCTACCAAGAAGGCGGCAGGGTTGCCAGTCCTATCCGAGCAACTTGGAGAAAGGACCGCAAACTAGATAATGGCTCGGAAACTAAAGCAAACTAAGACCGGTATGTCCTTTGAAGACCTAGCTACTGATGAAGCACTTAAGAGCATATTAGCGGTAGAAGCAGAACATGAGAAAGGATTATTTAATCCACGAAGAGATAGGCACATCCTAACTACTAGCTTGGGTAACCTCGAGCATCCTGGTCGTGTTCGAGGCATATCTTCAAAATAAGGATGGAAAGAAGGATCAGACCACAGTGGCAAGGTGAGTACAAGAAGTGTGATCGATACAAGGAAGAGATGGCTTCGTATTTTAAGGAAGAGGCAAAAAAAGACTTCCAAGAGATGATGTCCCAAATGCTGTCCAATCCTCCTCCTGAGTTGATGCAAAGATTGGCTAGTGTGGTGTTCGTTCAACAACATACGCCAGGTCAGGGTACCGAGATGCAGCTAGTCCCAACATCACAACAGCTTGTGGTGACACACAATCCAAGAACCATTCCAAGCAGTTTTGCGTCAACGACAAACAAGACTTACTATGCAGTTGACGACATTGATATACCCACGCCGTGCTCCCTCGTCATAAGATATGGTATTTCCAATCATCGTACAAGGGTAGTAGACACGGGATTTGCGATCCCAGGACGCAAGTATCATGGTGATGACATTCCAGAGGACTACTGCAAGGTTGAAGTGGTGACAGTCGTCCAAGGATATGAAGATGAAATGCTAGACATTGTCGGTCCCGAGGACATTGAGACACTTGGACAGGCTATCAAGAACTTCATCCTTTGGCCTCGACGAGATGTCCAATTGAGTGAGCCGCCAACACAATCCTCTAAAGCCCTCCCACTCACTCAGGGATCGTCAGGTCCTTCACATTCTCTTCCAGACCCACCGTCACCACCCGACCAGTCTCTTCCAGACCCACCATCACCACCTGCCCAGACTCTTCCAGACCCACCATCACCACTTGCCCAGTTTCTTCCATCGTCACCGAGCAAGGCTCCTCCTGAACCAAAAGATGCATCATTCAGTTCTCCACCTTGCCCAGCACCTAAAGACCTAGAACAAACAAAGGTGACTCCACTGCAGCCAAAGAGGAAATTTCCAATACCCAAATTGATACCCCCCTTTGAGCCAAAGAAAAAGAATAATGCTGGCGTGGACAATTTTTTGGCAGGAATTGGACGTCAACGCACTACTCGTGTCCTTGACTTGGATGAGCACGAGAAATCAGCCAAAAAGCCTGAGGTAATTAGCGTAAATATCAGGAAGCCAATAAAAGAAGATTACGAACATGTTCCTGATTGTTATCACTCGGGGAGGCCACTACTAGAGTGGGATAAATTGATCAAGATCCCTAGTGGTATAAAAAGGTTGCATGACTGGTATATGAGAGCAGCTTCTGTTGGCATTGACACCATCAATGTGTCTATACCACCAGCTGTATTTGCAAGTGAAAGGAAGATTGCCATTATTACATTCGAGGACATGTGGTTGATGATGAACCTCAAGAGACTTGACGTACAACTCATAACGATGTTTCCAGTGTAACTGTTACTCGTACAAATAAATGTGAATATGTTTTTATTTGTGAGTTGTAACCATTCTAGTTGTATCCATTCTAATTACATATCTTACATGAACATGTGCCTTACAGAATGCAATATGATGAGCAGATCATGCGTTACGGTACGGATCCTCGTCACAAGGAAAATGAAAGGGTTGCGTATTTGAACCCAATAAAAATATGTGAGGAACGACACAACTTCAGAATAGGAGAAGACCACAAGGACTTAAAGGGGTTAGAAGGTGAAGAACGAGAGGACATGAAAAAGAAGTTGAAGAAAAGGTTTGAAACCGAATACTCCTACTATCTGGCAAGCTCAATGCTTCTATATCAAGACAGAAGATGCATAATGGCCCCATATAACTTTGGGTAAGTGTGAGTTTGTATAGTTCAAATTAATAATTCTAATACACACATGAATCACAAATTTGCTTCGTGCAGAGACCACTAGATCTACTTTGTCATTTTTCCTAGGAAAGGAAAGGTGTTGGTATTAGACTCCGTAGATTATCCGACTAAGTGCTATGCACGGTTCTTGAACTTCTTGAAGCTGTAAGTTGAGATATGCTTGTATACTTTTATTGATGAGAGAGTTTGATAATAACATGGTGATTATATTCGAGATTACAGGGCATATAGGTATTACAAGGTAAAAAAAGGAAAGTGTGACACATCAGGGTAGCCATTGAACATATATCATAAGTGGTTGGTACGTATGACAAGTTATGAATGCATGTTCAATTCATACACATGTTCAATTCATAGTATGATGTTCTAAGTACATAATCACTTTCTTGTTATATAATGCCACAAGCAACCACCCGGATCGGTCCTCTGTGGATTCTATGTGTGAGAGTTCATGAGGCAGAACGGACGATACAACAGGAACCCTTCTAAGGTAATATAAGTAGTAGTCATGATTTTAGTTCTCACATTAAAGTTACAAATGTATTGTCAAGTGTATATATTAATGTTTATAAACTTTCCTCTCAGGAAGCTTATCAACATAAGGCGACTAACATGAGCGAACGTACTTTGTACGCCATAGTTGAGGACTTGTGCTCATTCATCATGGGAGAAGTCATTCCTGAAGAGGGGAATTATCACGACAAATTGGGCACCTTAAGTGACCCAAAGTATAGACCGCTCCCAGAGATCAGCGGTCTGCAACTTAGTCAAGAGGGTTATTAGAGCCCTAGTGAAAACTTTGATGTATATATATATATAGTGTTTGTGAGCACTGGAACACTAGTGAAAACTTTGATGTAAATGCATTTACTTTATGTTTGTGAAAGTATGAAACTTCGATGATGTCCATAAGTGTGAATTTATGTTTATGAGCATGAAATCACTTGTATGAAATAGTTAAATACTATATGGGTATAATTGAACACCATCCAATAGGTTTAGGGTTAAATACAGAGTCTGGTTTGAAAATTGAGGGGGTTATTTTCATATGCGGATGACTTAAACAAACCGCCTATGGAAATAGATTTTCACAGGCGGTTCTCTTTAGTGATTCTAGATAAACCGCATGTATTGTGGTCCTATTTCTACTGGCCTCCGGCACAGGTGGTTACGAAAAACGCATGTAGAAATATGTTTTCAACCGCCGCTATAGTAGCTATGTGTACTAGTGCCGGAGGTATTAAGGAGTATTGGTATCCGGACATAACTGAGTGATTAATAAGAAATAAAATATGGGATATGAAGATCTGATTTGCCAGTTTGTGTACTGTATGTTTTTCCTTTTATGGAGCATTGCATCGTCCCATTTGGGTAGTTGAAGTTTGAACTGCTTCTCCAAGTTCAAAGTAGGAGTAGATGCTAAGAACTGTCACCGTAATCAGGACTATATTTACTCACCCTGCGACTTTCAGAAGGCACCATCGAGACCGGCGTCGATCCCTGCTCCATCCTCTTCTAGAAGAACGCATGTTCAGACGGTCACCAACATCAGTCCTAAATACAAGATAAAAAGAAGGCCACTACAGGACGGTCAATAGGATGATTTCCAATTTCCATGCCATCGGTCAGGTCAATTTGGAAACGAGAAGAGTTATTTTAAAAAGGTTATATATAATACTGTAAGCATTAGAAGCAGCCGAGGACCAGAAGAAAACATTGATTCGTCTCATGGTTATGTAAATTTGTCGGATCAGAAGAAAAATAAGGCCCATCCTACAATCATGTTGAAATCTGGTGGTAATATCGGCGTGTTCTTGACTGGTACGCGGAGAGAAGTAGGGAAGCGTGAGACCTGCCTGGAAGTTGGAAATCTTCAACGAGTCTGAACTGTCGTAGGAAACACAGCCGTCGCTTTACATTCGTCATCCGGTGACCGGTCTGAAGATGATCAGCATGTCGGCTCGTATTTCTACTCTGAACTGAATATAGAAGCAGTTAGACACAACAGTCAACAATTAATACTCGAGTTTACAGGACATAGATTTTTAGAAAATGGAAAAGACTTCCCGCTTCTGTGTCTCTACATACTTCATGTTGCAATATTATTGCTGATGACTCAGGAAGAAATAAATATAAAAATTATGCACAGCGAAGTCTATTAAGAAATTTTCAACAATGTGAAGCAAACAACTTCAATATAGAGGCCTTTAATTTATGCTTCCTATCTGAAAAGATTATTATAAATAGTTTGTATAAAATATGTATATTTACAATTTTCAAAAATTAGATCATCATGACATCTCTAAATTTTCCATCATAAAGCAGCTACCCAACCAAAATATATTTCTACTTTAAATCTAGAACTTTTGTAACAGAAAATAATAGTATATCTCCAATTATGGCCCCTCTAGGATATAAAAATATATCTCTACTAACAATCCTCATAGTGTATCCCTTGGCCTGCGGGTCTAACACAAAGTTAGAATCAGATCTCTACAGAACTAAGTCAAAAGAATCGAAAACGTCGGTCATTCACAGCCACGGATGTAGTATTCATCAAAGAGTTAAGAATTAATAGTTTTTTTAAAATCTACTTGATTGAAATTAAGTGGATGTAGTCAAAAACAAATTCAATTAGACTACTAATAGGTTACATGTGGGATAGAAAGCTAGAAAGAGTTAACCCAGTAGCTACATAAAAAGACCTCCAAATTGCCTTGGTATGATGACTGTCGACGAAATATATGTCGCGGTCTATCTAGAGGGTACGCCACGGTAGTAGATTGTAGGCGGATGTGTGGCGACAACGATCAAGCGTAACACAGAGAGCGTAGACACGACGATTTATACAGGTTCAGGCCGGCAAATCGCCGTAATACCCTACATCCTGTGTTCTGGTTTTTGGATTGTCGACGAAATATACGTCGCACTCTACTTAGGGGGTACCCTACGGTAGTAGATTGTAGGCGGAGGTGTGGCGACGACGATCAAGCGTAATACAGAGAGCGTAGACACGGCGATTTAGACAGGTTCGGGTCGACAAATCACCGTAATAGACTGCGTCCTGTGTTCTGGTGGCTGGATTGATCTGAATATTGGATTACAAGATCCGTAGATGATCTGAGAGAGTTCGTTTTGGAGGGGGTCCCTACTCGCCTTATATAGCCGGGGAGCAGGGTTACAATTTACACACTAATACAAAACCAGGTTTTAATCTCGGTCTGTAAGGGCCTTTAGCCCCGGTGCCTGAACCGGGCTAAGGATTCCGGACTAAATGTCCCCCCTTTAGCCCCGGTTCGCAGGCCAGGGGCTAAAGCTCGACCTTTAGCCCCGGTTGGTAGGGTGCGCCAGGTGGCGCAGGCGGGCCACGCGTGGCAGCATACCAACCGGGGCTAAAGAGCCTTTTTTTCTGATTTTTGTATTTCTTATTTTGGTTTTCCAATTAGATTAGGTATTCAAATGTGTGTATTCTATGCTTCTAATACATGTATTCACGCACTTATAAGTTACTTTCAAACATTAAACACAAATAAACTACGAAACTCTATAAGTATAATATATATATGCACATAAAATTTACATCATTATTCATTGTTACTTGACTTAAGACACAAACCCTCTCGCCACTTAAATATCATACAGATGTTCGTCTTGATTTGGCTTGAGTGGGACGGTCGGGTCGTAATAGAAGTCGCCTTCAGGTTTGATCACTTTTTCAAGAAAAAATCCAGCAAATGTCTCTTGAATTCCTTTGAGGCGGTCTTCTTTCAACACTTGTTGCTGCAACCATAGCGTCTTCAATTTGCATTATAAAGAAATCAGTGTTAATATACATAAGATTAAGTTAATAGCAACAAATAAATAAAATGGATGTATTATATATACATATCACATACTTTTAGATTCTCTGCAAGATTTCTTCTTGCATACACCATGAGGTACTCGCAAATGTAGTATCCACACAGATTGTTGCCTTGTGGCTGCCTTAGAATTCACTGTAAGATATGAAAAGATTACCATCGTCATCATACGCATATGTTAAAGCATGATAAGGTAACAGATTACGAGAGCTAGTAGAACTTACATTGAGCATACGAGGACATTGTAGTGCCTCTTCTAGTTCTGGACGGCGTTTCGGGACGAACCAAGCCCAAACCCTGCTCGATAATTGGATCATTAGTTAATTAACTCTTGCAGTGTAGTTAAGGAGCAGGAATCCATATTTAAAGATCAAAGTTACCGTACCCCTTGATAATGTTTGTCATATCTTGGTAATCTCCCACTGGTTTTCTCAATGAGTCAAAGATTACCAATTGACTTCTTCTCATATCGATGACTATGAGTATCCAGTGAAAACTGCATTTGTTTATAGAGTCAACATATATATCTTTATGCTGAATTGAATAATAAGTAAGAAAATTGTGCAAACGATAACAACACTCACCCAAAGTTGTAGGGGAAGAGTATATATTGTCTGGTCTTTTGGTTGACCAAGAGCCTCCGTAAATTCCGCTCCGTTTGAGGTATCCATTGATCGCAGAGAGTGTTTGGATCCGAGAATATGATTGATGGATCAATGAAACCAATTTCCGTGTCTCCCTTATGTTTGAGCATTAACATCAAGAATCTGCATATATATGTTTGAGGATAGTTAGTTACTATACTGAAGGACCGAGAACGGCGACCAGAGGGGGGGTGAATGAGAGCCAAATAAAAATTCCTTTCGGAAACTTCTATTGCTTGACCCTTGTCCCAAAATCACACCCAAAAAGCGAGCTCGGAAGAAATGACGCGCACACGACCTAACAAGCAAGTGGACACCTTAGGAAGACCCCTAGAGGTGCAGCGGAGCGGTCGGAGAAGATCGGTGAAAGATCGAAACCACGAACTCGAAATACGACCCGAAAGAGGCACTCTCCACCTCTAGAGAGAAGAGGCAAGAGCACATCCAAAAACCACTTGTTAGAACTGGTCTCAAAAGTGGCTCATCATGTTCCCTACGTGAATACAAATCCAACGCAACAAACGGAACTTGATTCGAAGTCCGGATGAGTGAGATACAAGCAAAACAGTTCTGCAGCTTTTGCGGATTGTCCGGGAGAGAACGATTGTCCGCCCTTGCTGAAAAATGACCTGCGGACAGTCCGCAAATTGGCCCCGGACAGTCCGCCGTTAAGCCAAAAAACGCCCAACAGAATGTCTAGAACCAGTGTTGTTCGGCGGATTTACACCGCGGACAGTGAAGAATCATGGCCCTAGTTGGTTTCGGTGATTAACGACAATTAGAGATTATTATGGCTAACTTGTGTTTTTGCAGAGGCTATGCGTAGCCTAGCCATGGTGATCAAGGAAAATGGGCTCTAAAGGTCATCACTTAGCCCCCAAGATGGATATCGTTTCGGTTGTTAAGGAGACATGATGAAGGCTCTAGAATGATAGGCTAAGTACCATAAGGAGATGAAGGGCACTTAGAATTAGATAGGGCTTCTCTTTTTACCTTTGACCGTACTATTAAGAGGGGTTGAGACTAGTAGCTTGACTTAGGAAAGCTTCATGTTTAGGTGTGGTGCACACTTGACTTCCTTAGTTCTAAGCAAGCCTATGGTGACCGTAAGATAGCCTAGAACAACTTCCATATTCATCGCGACGAAAAACGGAGTTGTCAAAATCTTTTTCTGGGCGACGGACGCTCCTGGCAGGGGCGCCGGACGCTGTCCGACGCGTCGGACAAAGGCGCCGGACGCTGGGTGGTTGAGTCCACAGCGTCCGTCGGCCTTCCAGAGATGTTGTTTTCTGGCTAAGTTCTTCAGGGTGCGTCGGACGCTGTCCGTCGCCCAGGCGTCGGACACTGGGAAGAGCGTCCGTCGACCTTCCAGAGAGGGTGTTTTCAAACCCTAGCCAGAATTCAGCGTCGGACGCTGTGACTGAGCGTCCGTCGCCCAGTGACGTAGCGTCCGTCGATGGGAACAGTGTGTCAGAACTAGCCGTTAGACAGAGGCGTCGGACCGTCCGTCGCCTCAATTATGAATAGAAACTAGCCGTTGGGCATGCGACGGAGCGTCCGTCTCCTAGTCGACGGAGCGTCCGTCGCCAACTTAAAATTCCAGCCCGAGGCAGTTTTCAGAGGATCTATTTATAGCCCCTCCCACTTCTCTCCCACCGGGCCTTTGCTCATTTGAGTTGCTGAGTTCGTTGAGAAGGTTGGGAAGAGAGCAAGAGCCCTAGAGAGAGCGAGTGATTCGCGAATCCATCCATCCTCTCTCTAGTTCATCGAAGAGTTCAAGTGTGCATCCTCTAGTTGTGAAGCTTGAGTGAGTCAAGCGAAGATCGAGGCTTGTTACTCTTGGTGATCGACATCACCTAGACGGTCCGGTGGTGCTCGGAGGAAGGTGATCGCCGGAAGATTGTCGGCGGCCCTTCTCCATCGACGTTGTGATCGGTTGTGGGCGATTCACCGAGCCGGAGTGGCGAAGAATCAGCCCGTAGAGAGCACTCATCCCTTGCGCGGGATTGAGGGGGAGCTATACCTTGCGAGGTGCTCCAACGAGGACTAGGGGGGAGTGTCGACTCCTCGATACCTCGGCAAAACATCGCCGTGTCAAGCATCCCTTTCCCTAGCTCTTTACTACCGCATTACTTTCCGCACTTGTCTTTCAATTCATACTAGAATTGTGTAGGAATTTTTCGCCTTCTATTGCCTTGTTACCGCTTTCTAGCTAGGACACACAAGCGGTAGACACTAGGGGGTTAATTGGCTCTTTATAGGTTGAATTCTTGTTTAGAAATTAAAAAGAGCCCAATTCACCCCCCCTTCTTAGGCATCTTGATCCTTTCAATTGGTATCAGAGCTAGGTTGCTCTAAATTAGGCTTCACCGCCTAGAGCAAGATGTCCCATGGGGATGGACCACCTCCCATGTTCGATGGAGACGACTTTCCTTATTGGAAAGTTTGTATGGAGGCCTATCTAGAGGCCGTTGACGTGGGCGTGCTCAAAGCCGCCACAAAGGGAGGTACTCTCTTCGCGGAGGACCTCAACTTTGAAAAGCACAATGCCAAGGCAAAGAACATACTCTTTCGTGGCATTAGCAAGGATGTCTTCAACCGAGTGCGTAATGCCAAAGACGCATTTGAGTTGTGGACCACTATTTGTGCACTTCACGAAGGCACAAAGAGTGAGCGTGAAGAACGCTATCACTTGGTTATGGCTAAGCTCAATTCTTTCTCTATGCATGCAAATGAAAATGCAAATGAAATGTACTCACGACTAAATATTATTGTAGAGGAATTGAATGGGCTCGGTCTCAACCAAATGGAACCGGCCGATGTGGTACGCAAGATTCTTTGTGTCTTGCCCATTGAGAAGTATGGCCACATCGTCACGGTGCTTCACCAAGGAGATCTCTCCGCCGCTACACCAACACAAATTTTGGGCAAGATCAATGCCCATGAGATGTACATGAAGATTGGTGATAGTGGCTCATCTTCCTCCTCCAAGAAGAAAGAAAAAGAGAAGGAGGAAAAGAAGGACTTGGCTCTCAAGGCATCCTTGTCGGAGAAGCACAAGATGCAAGTCGTGTATGAGAGCACAAGCGATGATGATGATGATGATGATCTCGCTCTCATGGTGAAGAAAACAACCAAGATGTTGAAGAAGCTAAGCAAGAATGGAGTCAAGTTTGACTCAAAGAAGAAGAAATTCTTCACAAGCTCTTTAAGAAAGCCCCTCTCCAAGATGGATTGCTACAATTGTGGCAAACTTGGACACTTAGCTCATGCTTGCCCCGAAGAAAAGAAAGACAAGTACAAGAACAAGAAAGTCAACAACAAATTCAAGTACAACAAGGGCAACAAGGTTGAGTCAAGTGATGAGGAGAAGAAGGATGACAAGCCATTCAAGAAGAAGAAGAAGAACTTCAACTTCCACAAGAAGAAGAAGAATGGCAAAGCCTACATTGTTGGTGATTGGCTCACCGACATTGAAGACTCAAGTGACTCATCCGGAGATGAAAGTGAAGAAGAAAAGGTGGCCGCCTTGGTGATTGGTTCATCTACTCCACCGCCACCCCCTCTATCATCTCCGGGCTCATCCTCTACACACCTATGCCTCATGGCTAAAGGTGACAAAAAGGTACAAAAAGAGGATAGTGATGATGAGGCTAGCTCTAGTGATGATAGTGATGATGAGTTTGAGGCACCTTCCTATGATGAGCTAATTGAAATTTGCAACAAATACACTAAGCTCATTAGGAAGTATAAAGGCAAAAGTGAATCACTAGAGAAAGCAAATGGTAACTTGCATGCTAAGCTTGATGACTTGACTAGTGCTAATGATGAATTGAAGCTTGAGAACAAATCTCTCTCATCTAGCACTAGGGAGCTCAAAGCCTCACTCAAGCAAGTAAATGAGAAACATGATAAGCTTGAGAGGTCAACACAAGAGCTCCATTCAAGGCACAACTTGCTAAAAGATGACTACAACCAAGTTAAAAATGAACATGGCACACTTGTGATAGCTAATGAATTGCTTTCAAATGATCTTGCTACACATGTTGCTATTAACCCGGTTGTTAAGTGTGATATAGCTACTTCTTGTGAGGACTTGCTTGATGAAGTTGCTAGTGAGCAAAATGCTAAGTGCAAGGGCAAGAAGGTAGTTGAGGCCGACAAGCATGATGACTATGTGAAGATGAGGCAAGAAAACTCCAAGCTCAAGGAAGAGCTAATCAACCTCAAGGCAAGCAAGCCACTCACTATCAAGTCGGCCAAACAAGATGACAAAGATGCAATGACCTTGATCAAGTCTCTCAAAGAAGAAAATGCAAAGCTCAAGGTTGAGAAGATCAAGCTTACAAGTGGATTGGAGAAGTTCACCAAGGGCCACAACCTTCAAAGTGAGCTCTGGATGAACACTATCATGAAGACCGACAAGACCGGCATTAGGTTCAAGGAGAACCAAATCATGAAGGCCAAGGTCAAGATAGAAGCCAAGAACTATTACAAGAACAAGGCTATGAGAAGCAACTATGACACACCAAAGCCCAAACCCAAGAAGTGCTTTGGATGTGGTCAAGAGGGTCATCTTCAATCCCAATGCAAGACTCCACCGCCCAAGACCTTGCCCAAGCACATAAGGCCTTTCGCTCATGATGCACACTTCATCATTAACAAGGACTCCAAGGGTAGACCACAAGTTGTATTTCTCGGTCCAAAGATGAAGAACAAGCCCAAAGTGCTATGGGTTGCTAAGGAGTTGGTGGACAAGGCTATGGGACCTCGCCAAGTGTGGGCTCCCAAACAACAAGCTTAACTCCAAGTTGCTTGTGTGTAGGTGAACTACAAGACCGGTGGAAGTCATTGGGTGATTGATAGTGGATGCACTCAACATATGACCGGTGACTCCCGGATGTTCACCACACTTGAGGAAGATTGTGGAGGGCAAGACAAGATTACCTTTGGGGACAATTCAAAAGGCAAAGTGCAAGGTCTAGGCAAAGTGGCAATCTCAAATGATCAATCAATACCAAATGTCTTGCTAGTACAATCATTGAGCTTCAACTTGCTATCGGTGGGACAACTATGTGATCTTGGCTTCCAATGTCTCTTCACTCCAAATGAGGTAGTTGTGTCCAAGATTGAAGATTCATCATTGATATTCAAAGGGTTTCGGCACAACAATCTCTACCTAGTGGACTTCACCTCAAATGAAGCTAGGTTGCAAACATGTCTTTTCTCCAAGAGTTCTTTGGGTTGGCTATGACATAGAAGATTAGCACATGTGGGAATGTCAACCTTGAAGAAGCTTGTCAAGAAGGAATTGGTTAGAGGTGTGAAGGATGTGGTGTTTGAGAAAGATAAACTTTGTAGTGCATGTCAAGCCGGCAAGCAAGTAGCAAACACTCATCCAACCAAAGCTTTCATGTCAACCTCAAGAGTTCTAGAGCTACTCCACATGGATCTATTTGGACCTACCACCTATGCTAGCCTTGGCGGAAACCTCTTTTGCTTGGTGGTAGTTGATGACTACTCTAGATACACTTGGGTGTTCTTTCTTCAAGACAAGGGAGAAACTCAATCAATATTCAAGAAATTTGCAACTAGAGCCCAAAATGAGTTTGATGTGAAGATCAAGAAGATAAGAAGTGACAATGGGACCGAGATTGTGAACACCAAGATTGAAGACTATTGTGATGAAGTTGGAATCAAGCATGAAGTATCCGCCACATATACTCCTCAATAAAATGGTGTAGTAGAGAGGAAGAACCGGACACTTATCACACTTGCAAGATCAATGCTTGATGAATACAACACCCCCGAGAAGTTTTGGGCCGAAGCAATCAACACCGCATGCTATGCGGCCAACCGGCTATTTGTCCAAAGGCTTCTCAAGAAGACCCCCTATGAGCTTGTGAATGGAAAGAAACCGGATATATCCTTTTTCCGAGTGTTTGGTTGCAAAGTGTACATCTACAAGAAGCGCCAACACTTGGGCAAGTTCCAAAGAAGATGTGACATTGGTTTCTTAGTTGGGTATTCACTTAAATCCAAGGCATACCGTGTATTTAACAAAGCCACCGGCTTAGTTGAAGAAACGTATGACTTGGAGTTTGATGAAACTAATGGCTCTCAAGAAGAGCATGAAAATCTTGATGATGTAGGTGATGAACCCTTGAGGGAGTCAATAAAGAACATGCCAATTGGTGCTATCAACCCACAAGAGGTGGAAGAAGTTGAAGATGAAGCGAATCAAGATCCTTCTCCACCTCACACGCCTCAAGTTGATGAAGAAGATCAAGTGAGGGAAGCTCAAGAAGACACTCACATCCCTCAAGATCAAGCCGAGGCCGAAGCAAGCAATGTTGAAGCACCGCAACCTCCTCCCCAATTGATCAATAGAAGATCTACACCTATGCTTCAAGCACATCCTCAAGATCTCATCATAGGGAGTCCATCAAGGGGGGTAACAACATGATCTAAACTTGCTTCTTATGTTGAACATCACTCTTTTGTGTCCTTTGTTGAGCCTTCTAGTGTGGAGGATGCACTTGCGGATCCGGATTGGGTGAACGCCATGCACGAAGAGTTGAACAACTTCACCCGGAACGAAGTGTGGACACTAGTAGAAAAGCCCAAAGGAGCAAGAATCATTGGCACCAAGTGGGTGTTTAGGAACAAGCAAGATGATCAAGGCGTGGTTGTGAGAAACAAGGCAAGATTGGTGGCAAAGGGGTTCTCCCAAGTTGAAGGCTTGGATTTTGGGGAGACCTTTGCACCGATTGCAAGACTAGAAGCCATTCGTATCCTTTTGGCATATGCTTCTCACCATAAAATGAAACTCTTTCAAATGGATGTGAAGAGTGCCTTTCTTAATGGTTTCATTAATGAACTTGTTTTTGTCTCACAACCTCCCGGGTTTGAAGACCCAAATTGTCCTAATCATGTGTATAGGTTGTCCAAGGCACTCTATGGATTGAAGCAAGCTCCAAGAGCTTGGTATGAGAGGCTAAGGGACTTCCTACTCAAGAAGGGCTTCAAGATCGGGAAAGTGGATACCACACTCTTCACCAAGGTGCTAGATGGAGAGATCTTTGTTTGCCAAGTATATGTCGATGACATTATATTTGGATCAACAAACCAAGGTCATAGCAAGGAATTTGGTGCATTGATGTCCAAGGAGTTTGAGATGTCAATGATTGGAGAGCTAACCTTCTTCCTAGGCTTCCAAGTGAAGCAATTGAGGGAGGGCACCTTCATATCTCAAGAGAAGTACACATATGATGTGCTCAAGAAATTCAAGATGGAGGATTGCAAGCCAATCAAGACCCCAATGCCTACTAATGGGCATCTCGATCTCAATGAGGGAGGTAAACTGATCGACCAAACTCTATATCGTTCTATGATCGGTAGTTTACTTTACCTCACCGCTTCTAGGCCGGATATCATGTTTAGTGTGTGTATGTGTGCTAGATTTCAAGCAAACCCTAAGGAGTCGCATCTTTGTGCGGTTAAAAGAATCCTTAGGTACTTAAGGCACACCCCTAGCATGGGTCTTTGGTATCCCAAAGGAGCTCCCTTCCAACTAGTTGGCTATTCCGATTCGGATTACGCCGGATGTAAGGTTGATAGGAAGAGTACCTCCGGTGGGTGCCACATGCTAGGAAGATCACTTGTTTCTTGGTCCTCAAAGAAGCAAAATAGTGTGGCATTGTCAACCGCCGAGGCGGAATACATTGCCATGGGAGCAAGTTGTGCACAAATCTTATATATGACCCAAACACTCTTTGATTACGGCGTGTTTTTAAAAGAAGTTCCACTTTTGTGTGATAATGAAAGCGCCGTAAAGCTTGCAAACAACCCGGTTCAACACTCTCGCACCAAGCACATAGATATTCGCCATCACTTTCTTAGAGATCATGTGGCTAGGAAAGATATAACACTAGTTGGAGTTAAGAGCGAAGAGCAATTGGCGGATATCTTCACTAAACCACTCGATGAAACAACCTTTTGCAGGTTGAGAAGCGAGTTAAATGTGCTTGATCACTCTAATTTCACTAAAAGATGATCTTGTGTGAACCTTGCATTCATTTGTAATATAACATGTTTAATATAGTAATGCACATAGGCTTGGCTAACGCGGTTAAGATAACCGCCCTCAAAGCGTGTGACAAAGCTTAACCGCGGTTTAAACTTGCAAGCAACCTAGATTCACTTTTCGTATTGCATAAGCATTTGCATGTGTGTTGTTTGCCCTTTCTTTTTCGGTTAAGTTTCTTGAGCATCCTCTATGATAGTCCACTTAGGGGGAGCATTCCAAGCTCAAGTCACTCAATTACCCCTATTATGGCCATATGATGTCTCCTTGGCGGTTCCATTCGAATATTTTGAGCTAAAAACTAAATTTAAGCCTATGGCAAAATAATTAAAAATGAGTGTTTGAGAGATGGTTCTCATATCAAGTCCAATCAAGTGTTATTTGGATCTCATTGGGATTGGAACTTGGTTGGGAGAAAGACGCTAAAAGAAAATTTGAAAAATTTCACTTTTTAGGCGTCGGACGCTGCCGACGGACGCTCGGTGTCAATTGCCTCAGCGTCCGTCGCGATCGTCCGGAGATTAAAGTGGCCCGTTGAAAGGGCGACAGACGCTCTCCCAAGCGTCCGTCGTGGTCAATGCGGCTGGGCGTTCCAAATCGGCTCTGGAAGCCCGACGGATGATGCCGTCGGACGCTCTCCGAGCGTCCGTCGCATGCCGACGGAGCGTCCGTCGCCTATGCGTCGGACCATCCGTCGCGAACTAATCGGCGAATTTTTTTTGAAAACCCCCGATCCTCTCTATTTCGCTCGTTCGTTTCAGTTCGCCGCCGTGCCATTCCCAAACCCTAGCCGTCGTCCCTCCGCCGCCGCTGAGCTCCGGGGCACTCCCTCGCCGGCGAGCTCCTCCGTCCATCCAGCGCCGCCACCAGCCCTGAGCCGCCATCTCCCTTTTCTGCCCTACTCCGCCACCTGCACCACCGCCCTCTCCTTTGCGCCGCCTGCTCCACCCCGCACCGCTGCCACCACTGCCGCCTTGCCTAGTGCCAGAGCCCCTCTCCACCGCCTCCCCTCTTCGATTCCCTGCAAGATTCAAGGTGTGGAGGACTCTGTGTGCCGAGCAAGCCCTCTTCCGAGGCTCTGTTGGTCGATTGATCACCTTTGGGTGATTAGGTGAAATTCCTTTTCAACTCTGATTTTCCAATCACCTTGTCACTTCCCCTCTCCACCCTAACAACCTACCAACGCTAATTCATCACCTCTCCATCTTGTTTTCAGTGCGGATTGGAGTTGCGAGTTGCAGTTGTTAGGTTGGGGATTCTCTTCTCCTCTTCCTTCTTGGTCAGAGGCTCGAGGTATGACAGTGGATTTCACGATTCTATTCTTTCCTATTTTCATGCTTCTAATAGATCCTTACCTCTAGTTAATTGCTTATGGTTTATATATCTCTATCTATTTCCGACGAGCAGGGTCAGTTTGGTCAGTTGATTAGAGATTCACACAGTGGGCAGTGACAGATAACTCGGGGCAAAGCCTGCGAGTACGGATCGAGGCAAAGCCTCGCGAGGACAGTCCAGGGCCGGCGTGCCACTCTTTCAGCTGATTGGTTCTAAGGATTGTCAGAGGGTCAGTGACAGTGTTTGCTTGGCAGTGGGGTTGTGGTTTGATTATTGAGGCTTCCTGTCAGTGAGTTGGTTGCAAAGTTGAGGTATGGCAAGGACGAAGAATGCAGGTCCCGTTCTCGGCAGTGGTGGTGACCCTCCACCTCCACCGCGTCCACCCACTGACCGCGGGAAGGGCAAGCAGAAGGTCATCTCCCGGAAGTGCAAGAGGCCGGCAATGGATCCGGATTCGGTAGCCGCTCTTGCAGTAGCAGAGGCAGCCGAGAGAGCTGAGCGAGGAGGACGTCGCGCCTGCTTGAGGCTCTCACCTCACCGTGGAGCGCGCAGTGAGTCCCCTCCACCTCCAGTGTCAGAGCCCGTCGAGGCTACAGAGGCACCAGCTACAGAGCCAGTCCCAGCGACTGAGCCGACAGAGGCCGCGGGCCACTCTACCATTGGAGAGCTGATGAGCCGTCATGTTACTCGTTCCCGAGGCTTAGGTGCACCACCCAGCCCTCCAGGACCTCGGCTCCTAGACCTCGTGAGGCACCAGGTCAGGACACTTACAGCGAAGCAAGTCCAGCTGCTTCGGTTTGTCGATTTCCAGTCTTGGTTCCCACCTCAGAGGGCCCCCCGTGCCGGACGAAAGTTCTATACCACAGTGCACGAGGACTTCTACCGAGCGTATGTTGACACCGATGCTCCTCTCAGGGCCCACAGGGTGTGCCCAGCTACTCAGATTGAGGGGATCGGCGGTCCAGAGATCCTGCAACATCTCCAGTATATTCAGGGATTGACAGATCTGATGGGGCGCTCAGGGGCATATCAGAAGGAGTGGGTTTACCAGTTCTACGCCTCCCTGTGGATCTCACCTGATCACGAGTTCCTCCACTTCGCCTATCAGGGACGTGACTTCAGGGTTACAGCTGCCAGGTTCCGAGAGCTCTTTCACCTCGGATCTTCACCTATCAGGATCCACAGTCTCTGCTATGGGGACCAGGAGGCCCCTCGCGGACCTCACGATGGCATAGTACCATCCACAGACTTTGTAAGTCCATGCTTTCAGCAGCCATTCACTGAGGGTTCGAGCCGTACGCCACGAGACCTCACTCCTCTGGCTCGGATCCTCCACGAGGTTCTCAGACGGACTATTCTACCCAGGATTGGAGCTAGGGACACTATTACTCGTCTGCAGCTTTGGCTCCTAGCTCACATTGTTCGGAAAGAGCAGTTCGACCTATGGGATCTGATAATGAGCGAGCTCGAGGATATCATAGCTGCTGGGTTCAGAGGTCATTGGCAGCTACAGTTTGCACATTGGATCTCTTACTTGGTAGTTGCCAAGACTGGGTCAGGGGTTATGAGAGTCACCCTCACGAGGTCAGCTACAGAGTTTCCTGTCTATTCGATGAGCCAGCTTGTGGCTCATGGGCAGCTACCTCACCCCAGCAGAGCTTACAGACCAGGCACGAGACAGGCCGGAGTGCCACCACAGTCAGCCGAGGTCGCCGATGCCACAGTTGAGCAGATAGCTCGGGCAGAGCTAGCTGGTTTGGACGCCGAGATCGATACAGCTGCAGAGACAGTGTTTAGAGAGGATCTCGACTCTGACAGCTCGGACGAGGACTACCAGCCCGTGCACGAGTATACACCTATGACACATGACCACGAGGCTGGTGGGTCAGGCACAACTGCAGCAGCTCCAGCTCCAGGCTCCAGCTCCTCAGAGGCTACCTTGCTTACTATACTCTCGAGGATGCAGGAGGAGCAATCTCGTCAGGCAGAGGAGCAGAGATGACAGGCTGCAGACCTACGGAAGCTCACTGAGCAGCAGCTGGCCGCTCAGGCACAGACATAGGCTAGGCAGGATGAGTTCCAGCGCCAGTTCCTAGCCTATCAGCTCCAGCAGGCAGAGATCCAGAAGACTCAGACTCTTCTTCTTGAGCGTCTTCTGGCCTCTAGCTCCGGGCCGACCTCGACGCCACACTTTTAGTTGCCCGCAGTCTCTCAGCAGCAGCAGTTCACTTCTCCTCCACTGCAGCCTCCAGTAGTAGTGGTGCCCACTCCAGCGTTACCGTCCAGAGGACAGCAGAGTCAGGCACCAGCTACACCTCCGTTCCAGCCGGCAGCTTCTCCAGAGTACCAGACTCCGAGGACCCAGGTGTCCTCTTGGATAGGTTCACCCGGAGAGTTCCAGACGGGATTCACCCCTACCCGGGGAACCACACTAGCAGAGGCCTTGCGAGATCTGTCAGCTTCCTATCTTGAGATCACGGGAGAAGACTCCCTAGGAGCACCTCAGCAGGTCACACCAGCTCCAGCGACCGCAGTGGATCTTCCGGCGACAGGCATTCACCAGTCCTCAGTTGCGTCGTCGGAGATCGCACCTGAGCAGTCGGCACAGACAGTCACCACACCTCCAGCTGCCGTTCAGACGGATGCCATATCCCTTGCAGATGAGGTTACAGTGGCAGTGTCCTCTCCTGGTCAGACTCAGCCTGCAGAGGTTGCAGCGGCAGTGTCCCTTGTGGCACTAGCAGTGACTACGTCCCCCTCGCCTCGAGTTTTCACTCGTCGGGCCCCCAGGCCCGCTACCACTGAGGCAGGACCATCAGAGGCACCAGCAGAGCCTCAGAGACAGTCAGTTGAGACCGCAGCTCTAGAGGTGCCAGTGACAGCTTCAGAGGCCCCCCCAGTTGCACCTACACCAGCAGAGACCGTGTCAGATGAGTCAGACGAGTCCGACCTTCAGGACTTCATTATGCTGGATCGCCGAGCTGCCGCTACTTCGCCTTCTTCTCCAGCCCCTGACTCGTAGTTTTTGGTGCTAGACGCCAAAGGGGGAGAGAGGGTCGAGTATAGAGATAGGGGGAGGGATTTGGATCTTTGTATGTTTATTTCCCCGTACTCTTTCATCATGTCTCTCTTTTATGCATTTGTCTATATGTGTGATGTGATGATGGTTGATGTATATATGGTTGCATGTGACAAACTCTTGTGGTTCCTTAATATATCTTGTGAGTTGTTTCATGTTCATGATATATCTCTTTGCCTAACGATATTTGAGCTTCCGTGTTTTACTCTGATACATCCTTTGAGAATATCATGAGGTACTGCTTCTTCATTCATATCCATAAGTACCATGTTTTGTGATTTGGCTTGGGTGAGCAAGTGTACTTCATTACCTTTCTACTAACCCTTGCTCAACCATTCCAAGTCATCCTCGATTCTGAACCAAAACTCTTATCCATACTCGAGGTTCTATTGTCGTCAATCACCAAAAAGGGGGAGATTGAAGAATCATGGCCCTAGTTGGTTTCGGTGATTAACGACAATTAGAGATTATTATGGCTAACGTGTGTTTTTGCAGAGGCTATGCGTAGCCTAGCCATGGTGATCAAGGAAAATGGGCTCTAAAGGTCATCACTTAGCCCCCAAGATGGATATCGTTTCGGTTGTTAAGGAGACATGATGAAGACTCTAGAATGATAGGCTAAGTACCATAAGGAGATGAAGGGCACTTAGAATTAGATAGGGCTTCTCTTTTTACCTTTGACCATACTATTAAGAGGGGTTGAGACTAGTAGCTTGACTTAGGAAAGCTTCATGTTTAGGTGTGGTGCACACTTGACTTCCTTAGCTCTAAGCAAGCCTATGGTGACCGTAAGATAGCCTAGAACAACTTCCATATTCATCGCGACGAAAAACGGAGTTGTCAAAATCTTTTTCTGGGCGATGGACGCTCCTGGCAGGGGCGCCGGACGCTGTCCGACGCGTCGGACAAAGGCGCCAGACGCTGGGTGGTTGAGTCCACAGCGTCCGTCGGCCTTCTAGAGATGTTGTTTTCTGGCTAAGTTCTTCAGGGTGCGTCGGACGCTGTCCGTCGCCCAGGCGTCGGACGCTGGGAAGAGCGTCCGTCGACCTTCCAGAGAGGGTGTTTTCAAACCCTAGCCAGAATTCAGCGTTGGACGCTGTGACTGAGCGTCCGTCACCCAGTGACGTAGCGTCCGTCGCTGGGAACAGTGTGTCAGAACTAGCCGTTAGACAGAGGCGTCGGAGCGTCCGTCGCCTCAATTATGAACAGAAACTAGCCGTTGGGCATGCGACGGACCGTCTGTCGCCAACTTAAAATGCCAGCCCGAGGCAGTTTTCAGAGGATCTATTTATAGCCCCTCCCACTTCTCTCCCACCGGGCCTTTGCTCATTTGAGTTGCTGAGTTCGTTGAGAAGGTTGGGAAGAGAGCAAGAGCCCTAGAGAGAGCGAGTGATTCGCGAATCCATCCATCCTCTCTCTAGTTCATCCAAGAGTTCAAGTGTGCATCCTCTAGTTGTGAAGCTTGAGTGAGTCAAGCGAAGATCGAGGCTTGTTACTCTTGGTGATCGACATCACCTAGACGGTCCGGTGGTGCTCGGAGGAAGGTGATCGCCGGAAGATTGTCGGCGGCCCTTCTCCATCGACGTTGTGATCGGTTGTGGGCGATTCACCGAGCTGGAGTGGCGAAGAATCAGCCCGTAGAGAGAACTCATCCCTTGCGTAGGATTGAGGGGGAGCTATACCTTGCGAGGTGCTCCAACGAGGACTAGGGGGAAGTGTCGACTCCTCGATACCTCGGCAAAACATCGCCGTGTCAAGCATCCCTTTCCCTAGCTCTTTACTACCGCATTACTTTCCGCACTTGTCTTTCAATTCATACTAGAATTGTGTAGGAAGTTTTCGCCTTCTATTGCTTTGTTACCACTTTCGAGCTAGGACACACAAGCGGTAGACACTAGGGGGTTAATTGGCTCTTTATAGGTTTAATTCTTGTTTAGAAATTAAAAAGAGCCCAATTCACCCCCCCCTCTTGGGCATCTTGATCCTTTCAGACAGTCCGCGAAAAACCCCGGACAGTCCGCCGGCAAAACTTAGAAAATCACCCCGAGAAGCTGAGTTTCTGCCCCGACTCCCGGACTGTCCAGGAATTAACCCTAGATTGTCCGCGGTTGGCTGACAGACGTGATTTGGGGGCGATTTTGAATCGCCTCTGCCCCAAATCTTCCCAAATCACTACCAAATGTTCACCAATAGCAACCAAACTTTGTAGACACGATCCTAGTGCTATGGAGGAGCTATCCTGAAGAAATCATCGCTCAATTTGGTGTGAGTAAACGGGAACAAAAGGATTTCGGGAAAAACTCCAAAAACGAAGAACACGAAATAGAAATTGCCTGATCTATGTGCTCAAGATGTTTGGGACGAAGCCCTTCGGTGCAAATCTTCTACTCGTGATCCCTCACAACTTGTTTCAAATAGAATTGCAAAACTCGCTCTCAATCAAGAGAAATCGTCACATGAACAAAGAGGATTAAGAGGAAAAAAAACGCAATTAGCGAAGAACGCAAGTAAAGGAGACACAATCACGAAATCAAAGCCGCCATGGTTTATGGAGGGTCAGGCCTCCGATTCCCAACAAAAGCAAAGTGCAAATCCTTACACTAGGGACCTCATGAACTAGAGAGAGAAACTAGAGAGAGAGTGTAGGTGCAAATGACTAGGGTTCAAGAGGTGGGATGAGGGATACCCCTTCACCCCCTACTTAACGGGCTTTGGCTATTTCCCAAACACCACCTTAGATACATGACCGAATTACCTAGCCCTAAGACATTGTAATCCAAGTCGGTAACTCGCAGCCACTCGTTTGAATGGACGGCCCCGCTTCCTGCTAGGAGTTGCCGTTGCCTCGACGCAACCTCCAGGATTCCGCCACGTGCCATCCCCGCTTCCTCGGAAGCTCCGCCTAGGCTTTGAGGCCCAAACCTAGGCAACCCGCCACCGGTAGCTTTCGGCTAAACAACCGAACCTCGAGTTTTGAGGCCCAAACTCGAAAACCGTCCACCGGTGGTTTTGCGGCCCAAACCACCAAACCGCTCGACTTGAGCCACCTTGTCCTCGCCCAGTCGGACTCCGAGTCCCCTGAGCCGCTGCTCGACTCGCGCGTCCACCGTCTTGACTCGGTCGACTCAGTCTACCTCCATGTCTTCTCGCACTCGCCGGTGTCAAGTACTAGCCACCACAGCTAGTCCCCCGGCGCCCATGGTCCCTCGGTCCGAGCCCCGCTTCCGCCCTTCACCGCTCTCAGTCCATCGACACGGCAAGCCTCTACTTGACCTTCTCCACGCCATTGACCACTGTCACTAGGAATAGCACCGGCACACCACAAGCCGATAGACAGGCACACATTTGCTTTCGCAAAGAGGTTAGAAGTAAGCCACTCAAACTGAAACGCTCAAGTGTTGGGCAATCACTCATCACAAAACTGAACTACATGGTGTTGACACCGTTTTTCGGCATGTGTCAAATGAGCTAAGACTTGCATTGATCGGTAACCGTTTTCTATCGGCATCGAAGGTCATCGGTCAGATTTATCGATGGGAGTGAATGCTGCGAAAGGGATAAGTTTGTTGCCGATGGAAGCTGGGCGATTTCTTGCCGATAGGAGTTAATTGGTGAAGACAAGTTACCAGTGGATGTGAAAGGTTGCCGATTGGAAGATATTACCGATAAGGAAATGATGCCGATGGGCACAGGGTGATGTGGCGGTTGATGTCAGCAGGGGATTGCCGATGGCAATAGAAGGAAGTTGCGGATTGAAGAGTCTGCCGATGGAAAGTTTCATCGAAGGAAAGACATAAGGAAACTGGTGATTTCATACCAGTATTGTTATAGAAGTTTGAGTCCGACTCTTTCATGAGTCATTTATTTCCTTAGAAATAGAAGTATTTGTTTAGCAAGATATCATTGTCCAGACTCCTGCGCGAGTCAGTTGTTTCCTTGAAGATAGGAGTTTTGTTTAGGAAAAATATGGGTCGTGTCTGTGTACAACTCCTTTTGCTGGGGTATAAATATGTACCTAGGGGTTGTGGAAAAAACAATCAATCATACATCAAACAAATCTATTACTCTTATTTACTTTTACTGCAATTTACCCTTTTATTGCATTAGTCTTAGTTTATCTATGAGTTCTTCAAGCTTCGACGGGCTGCATCTCCTTGATCTCCGTCAAACCCTTGCAAGTTCCGCGTGGGAGTAATCTGAGCCTTGACATCTGGGCGCATCGCTGTTGTCTCGTTCAGCTCTGCTCTAGTTATCCTGATCAAGTCTGAGTCTTGACATCCGGGCGTATCGCCGTTGTCTTGTTTGGATCTTGTTCTAGTTATCGTCCTTGTCGATTAACTGGTCAAATCGACTGGTACACCTTTGGATATTGAATTCGGGTAATAGCACGAATTGTTCTCAGATCCTGACATTTTTTGTGTCAACACATGGGTACTTATCCACTATGTGTTCGCAATCTCCCGCTTGATGAGTGCATTGTCAACACAAGTGCATTTCAGATTTGAACCACAAGGTAAAGCTCTCCAAATGACCAAAAAACTAAGATAGCCAAAAACGGGGTCACTTGAGAGAAGCAAAACGAGTCCAAAACTTGGTTCCTAAAGACATGGGCAACGTCTCGACACAACCAAGCAAATCAAAGCTAGCCCTCAAGAAGAGGCAGAAACAGGCTCAACACTGCTAGCAAGCCAAGATACCAATCACAGCTCTCAACTCTCAGAAAACCAAGTGAAGCATCAAGAGAAGCTCAAAGATACCACTTAAACCAAATAAGGCTCAAAAAGCCAATCGAAACCTGTTGGAGCCAACAAGACAAGCTAGACCCTCCAGAAGAGGCAAAGGCTCAACACATCTAGCAAAAGCTCCCCCTGGGCAAAAGCACACTCAAGATACCAAGGAGGGTGAGACGAACCAAGACGCAAAAGAGATACCAATGGAAGGACCAAAGAAAACCAAAGCTCAAAAGGCCACAAATTCCAAATTCTCCCCCTTGACTAATGCAAGTATGAAAATGCACCATTTTCGCCCCCTTGGTTGAATATAAATGAAATGCACATTTCTCCCCCTTGTTGACACATGAAGCTCATCAAAGCTCAAAACTCAAGATTTCGGGCACAAATGCCATGAAATGCAAAATGAGTGAAACAAGCTTCATACATAGAGCTAAGACAATGAATAGATGCTCTAAGTGATGTGATCGTGTGAGAATAGGAAAAGCTCTACGTGTCAAACAAAGACTCAAGTTGAGCTTAAGATCACTTTAGAAGCTATTTTAGAAAGCATTACATGTGTGAGCAAGGAATGGGTATCACCTCCTAGAGACAACTAGACATGGCAAACAAGATATGATCTATCTCAAAGCAATCTCATGTATAGCAAGTAAAACTATCCCTAGCAAAGTTCATACAACAAGCGAATGACCCAACTGAATGAGTTTTTCAAATTTTAGAGTTTTGCAGCCAAAATTCAGTTTTAGGCACATTTAAGTTGTATGTGGGTAGTTGTAAGAAAAGTGATGCCACTTCTTACCAACGGGGCGAAGTCAAAGGACTTGACACACTGGTTTTGGTCATACACGACACCGCTCAAGTATCAACCCATATGGGAAGCAGTCTCGAACAAACAGTGAAGTGCTCACAATGCAGACCCAACTCGATCTTTCCAATTCACAAAACAGAGAGAAATTTCATTTTAGATATTAATCATGGTGCTCAAAGGTAGTGAATGAAGCAATGAAGAGCCATAGTTACAAGCTATATATAAAACATCCAAGAAGGATCTTCAAAAGCCTACACATGCTAGTGCCATTTCAGAGGTGACATGGGGAATTAATTTCAGTTTTAAACCTTTTTTAACTTAGCTCTAATGCATATAAAGAGATCAAAGAGAATATAAGTTAGGCAACACCATGGACACATAAAGCACCTCAAACAGAGCATAGATTCATTATATAGGCTATAGGTATGAAGCTTAAAATGAACTATGTCACAAATGCAAATGAGATGCAAAATGCAAACTGACACAATTAACAACTAAAAAGACACCAAAAGAAAGAAAGAAGAAAGACAAATAAGAACCAAAAAGAACTATGATACACAAAGAGCTTCTCTCAACTAACAAGGGAAGCAAACACCCAACTTGCCCCGAAGGCGCGAAAATGCAGCTTGATCCAACGGTTTTGTGAGAATGTCCACAAGCTGGTTTTGGGTCTCGACATGCCGGAGGTCAATGTCGCCCTTCTCACAATGATCACGTAAGAAGTGACAGCAGAGCTCAATGTGCTTGGTCTTTGTATGGAGCACTGGATTTTTGGCTACACTAATTGCACTCGTGCTATCACAAAGCAGAGGCACCTTAGTAAGCTCAAGACCAAAATCTCTCAAAGTGGCAATCATCTAAATCAACTGCGAGCAACAACTAGCCGCGGCAACGTACTCAGCTTCGCACGCCAATTGTGCCACGCTAGACTGTTTGCGAGAAGACCAAGAAACCAAAGAAGACCCTAGAAACTGGCAAGTCCCAGAAGTGGACTTCCGATCAAGACGGCATCCGGCACAATCCGCATCAGAATAACCACAAAGCTCAAGTGAGGAAGAGGTAGAGAACCAAAGTCCAAATTCGGGAGTGAAGCACAAGTACCTCATGATGCGTTTCACCACCTGCTTGTACGAAGTCCGTGGGGACGCCTGAAAGCGTGCACACAAGCAGACGGCGAACTAAATGTCCAGCCGAGTCATTGTCAAGTACAAAAGCGACCCGATCATGCTTCGGTACTCCGTCTGATCCATCGCCTCTCCTTCCCCATCCGCATCCAAGGCAGTCATAGTTGACATGGGCGTTGAGAGGAGCTTTGCCTCGCCCATATCAAACTTCTTCAGGATATCTTTCGTGTACTTGCCTTGGTGCACAAACGTCCCTTCCCGGGTTTGCTTGATTTGCAACCCGAGAAAGAAAGTCAACTCTCCCATCATGTTCATCTCAAATTCCCTGCTCATAATATCTGTAAACTTGGTAACAAGAGCATGAGAAGAACCACCAAAGATGATATCATCCACGTATATTTGGACAAGGAGAGTGTCTTTGCCTTGCTTGAGGAGAAACAACGTCTTATCTACCGATCCCATTTTAAAACCCTTAGCAAGCAAAAAGGTTTTTAGCCTATCATATCATGCTCTAGGTGCTTGTTTCAAACCATACAAAGCTTTGTGAAGTTTAAAAACATGGTTTGGAAACTTGGGATTTTCGAAACCGGGAGGTTGTTTAACATAAACTTCCTCCTTTATGTAGCCGTTTAAGAAAGCACTTTTAACGTCCATTTGAAAAAGTTTAAAACCCTTAGAAGCTGCAAAAGCTAGAAGGATTCTAATGGCTTCTAAATGAGCTACAGGAGCAAATGTTTCCTCATAGTCTATTCCCTCCTTTTGACAAAAGCCTTGATCTACCAAACTATCCTTGTTGTGCACTACCACCCTATCCTCACTTTGTTTATTTTTGAAAACCCATTTGGTACCTATGGGGTGACAACTAGGTGGTGGAGGAACTAAGACCCAAACGCGGTTTCGCTCAAAGTTTTCTTACTCCTCATGCATGACATTAACCCAATCCGGATCCATCAAAGCGTGTCCAACATCTCGGGGCTCAAAAGACACGACAAAAGCCGAATGAGAAAAGTGAGAGATATAGGATATGGACCACGTGAGTCGACGGTCAATGTCGCCAATGATGTTCTCCGGCGGGTGCTGCCGCTGGATGTGCCGGGGAGCCTGCCTGGACGAAGTGGCCTCCCCCTCAACAGCAGCTGGAGCTCCCTCAGGTGCAACGGGCACCGACTGAGGAAGCTGCTCGAACGACCCCGATGTAGAGGAAGTAGTCGGGTCGGGACCGTGAACCGAAGTGGACGTCATAGGGTCAACGGGGGCAACCGGTGGAGTCGGCTCGGGATCACCCCAATCGGCATCATCCTGCTCCTCCTCCACAAAGATGCTAGTGTTCACCTCATCATCACCTACAAGCTCAAAAGCAGTGGAAACACAGGGCATAGTTTCATCGAAAGTAATCTCACAAGTCTCCATCACTCGGTTAGTTTCAAGGTTTAGTACACGATAAGCACGAGAGTGAGTAGAATAACCAAGAAAGATACCGTCAGA